>JAJPUD010017862.1:0-13353 GCA_023553655.1 Myrmecobius fasciatus
TTTTTTTCATAAAACCAACTCTTAGTTTTATTTATTAATTCAATAGTTTTCTTATTTTCCATTTTATTAATCTCCCCTTTTATTTTCAGAATTTCCGATTTGGTATTTAATTGAGGGTTTTTAATTTGCTCTTTTTCTAGTTTTTTTAATTGTAAGCCCAATTCATTGATCTTCTCCTTCTCTATTTTATGCATGTAAACATGTAGACATATAAAATTACCCCTTACAACCGCTTTGGCCGTATCCCATAAATTTTGGTATGTTATCTCATTATTGTCATTCTCCTTGATGAAGTTATTGATTGTGTCTATGATTTCCTATTTTCCCAATTCATTCTTTAAAGTTAGATTATTTAATTTCCAATTAAATATTTGGTCTATTTTCTCCTGGCCTTATATTACACATGATTTTTATTGCATCATGATTTGAAAAGGATGCATTTACTATTTCTGCTTTTCTACATTTATTCTTGAGGTTTTTATGCCCTAACACATGATCAATTTTCATATAAGTTCCATGAACCCCTGAGAAAAAAGTATGCTCCCTTCTATCACCATTCAATTTCCTCCAGAGATCTATCATACCTAACTTTTCTAACATTTTGTTTACCTCCCTAACTTCTTTCTTATTTATTTTGTGATTTGATTTATCTAATTCTGAGAGAGCAACGTTGAGATCCCCCACTAATAATAGTTGTACTATTTCTCCTTGCATCTCTGTTAGTTTCTCCTCTAGGAATTTGGATGCTATACCACTTGGTGCATATATGTTTAGTATTGATACTGCTTCATTGTCTATGGTACCCTTTAGTAAAATATAGTTTCCTTCTTTATCTCTTTTAATTAGATCTATTTTTGCTTTTACTTGATCTGAGATAAGGATTGCTACCCCTGATTTTTTTTTGTTCACCTGAAGCATAAAAGATTCTGCTCCAGCCTTTTACCTTCACTCTGTATGTATCTCTATGTTTTAGATGTGTTTCTTGTAAACAAAATATTGTTGGATTCTGGCTTTTAATCCAGTCTGCTATTCGCTTCCGTTTTATGGGAGAGTTCATCCCATTCACATTCACAGCTATAATAACTATATCTATATTTCCAGCCATCTTATTTACCCAAAGTTAAATTTTTCTCTTCCCTTTCCCCTTAATCCCTTCCCCCCTCTCCATTATTTTGTTTTTGATGACCACCTCCCTCTAACAGCCCTCCCCCTTTAGAACCCTCCTTCTTTTTTACACCTTTTCCCTAATCCTTCTATTAGTTTATCCCTTTCTTTTCTTCCTGTCCCTCCTACTTCCCTATAAGGAGGGCCGTTTTTCCCTGAAACCAAATGTGTCTGATATACTCTTTTAGAGCCCAATCTAATGAGAGTAAGATTTACACAATACTCATCGCCCTCCTTTTTTTCCCTCAATTATATTAGATTTTCTATGTCTCTTCATGAGACTTTGCCTTATTTTACCTTCTTTTTTTTTACTTTGTTTTACCTCCTTTCCCCCCCTTTTTTTACAGTATGATATCCCTTCCACCTCTAATTTCTTTTCCATTATTATTAAAATAAAATCAAATTATACCCCAATTCTTTAAGGATACCTATAGTAGAGATATACTTCTCAAGAGTGCTTTCCTTTTTACCTTTTTATGCTTTTCTAGAGTTCGGTATTTGGAGGTCAAATTTTTTGTTCAGATCTGATCTTTTCATTAGAAATAGGTGAAATTCTCCTGTATCATTGAATGACCATCTTCTTCCCTGGAAGATGATGCTCATTCTAGCTGGATAGCTTATTCTTGGCTGTAATCCAAGTTCTTTTGTCTTTTGGAATATCTGATTCCCGGACCTTCGATCCTTCAATGTGGAAGCTGACAGATCCTGTGTAATTCTAATGACAGTTCCTCGGTATTTGAACTGTTTTTTTTTTTTCCTCTAGCTGCTTTTCAATATCTTTTCTTTGGTGCAATAGTCCTGAAATTTGGCCACGATATTCCTTGGGGTTTTAATTTTGGGGTCTCTTTCCGGAGGTGATCGGTGAATTCTTTCAATGCCAACTTTGCCTTCTGATTCTAAAACATCAGGGCAATTCTCTTTCATGATTTCCTGGAAGATAGCATCAAGGTTCTTTTTTTCATCATGGCTTTCAGGGAGTCCAATAATCCTTAAATTGTCTCTCCTGTATCTGTTTTCCAAGTCAGTTGTTTTTCTTAGGAGATATTTCATATTTTCTTCTATTTTTTCATTTTTTTGTTTTTGTTTGACTGATTCCTAAAGTCTTATTGAGTCATTCATTTCTATTTGTTCAATTTTAAATTTTAAGCTATTATTTCCTTCAGTTATCTTTTTTAGCTCCTTTTGTAACTGGCCAATTGAATTTTTTGGTTCATTTCATTCTTTTTCCATTTTGCCAATTTTCTTTTTCAGTGAATTGTCTTTTTCCAATTCACTAATTTTGTTTTTCAGTGAATTGTTATCTTTATCCAATTCACTACTTTTATTTTCTAGTGAGTTGGTGACTTTTTCCAATTCACCAATTTTGTTTTTCAGTGAATTGTTGTCTTTTTCCAATTCACTATTTTTATTTTCCTGTGAGTTGGTGACTTTTTCCAATTCACCAGTCTTAGTTTCCAGTTTTTCACATCTCTGTTGCAGGGCCTTATTTCCTTTTTGCACTGCTCTCAATTTATTTCCCCATTCTACTTCTAACTCTCTTTTGAGATTCTTTATGCAATCTTCCAGGAAAGCCTTCTGAAAAAGTGACCAGCTCATGTCCGCCTTTGTGACTTCCTCTGGGATTGTTTTCAGAACCTCAGGATCTGGGGTCTGCCCTACTTTCTCTCCGTAAAAGCTGTCTATGGTGAGAGCTCTCTTCTGCTTCTTGTTCATGATTTTTAGCTGAGGTATCAGTCACCAGCAGGGAATTCTGCCACAGTTTCAATTTGCCCTGGGGCAGTTTGCCGAGTTGACTTCCGGTCTGAGGCTTGTCGGCTAGATGTGCACTAGGACTACGCTTTCAGCTGCTCTCATTCCACCCTTTACCAAAGGCAGATCTGCCAAAGTACCTGCCCGCAAGCAGAGCAAAGTGGCCCAAGTGTCTCTCAGGGACTTCCTGGCAGCCTAAAATCTTTTGCTCCGTCCCAGCTCCAGACTTGCTCCCCAGATGCTCACTGGCGTCTGAGTGCTGGTGTCTGAGAGCTGGGAGCTGCTCAATCTCCTGCCCACCTAAAACTGACCTTCTCTGGAGTTCTTTCAAAGTAGATTTTTGATAGAAGTGCATTGTACTCCAAGTGCTTGCTAGAGCCCTCACTTCAGAAGCAGTTTGGAGGCTCAATTTGTCTGGGTCTGAGGGAAGGTCTTAGGAGCTGTCTGCAGTTCACCATCTTGGCTCCACCCCTATAATGTTCTTATTTGTTCCCCAAACAAATTTATTGCCTAATGTGTGTGTGGTAGGGTTGTTTTGTTTTTGTTTGATTGTTTTTAGCCAGTTATACTACACTGTTGATCTATATTGAAGCATTAATACATATACAATTCTCATAATTTTTCTTTTTTTCAGACAAGCTACTCTCTAACCACTCCTACAACATTTTGTACTAATGATGTCAATTTATTTAATCCAAGTGTAGGAATTTCTCTTTATTCATATTAAATGGCTAGTTCTTGTTATTGCTTATTGGATTTTGTTTTGGAATCTTAAATCTGTCATCCAAAAGTTTAGGGGTCACTCTCAATTTCATATCCTCTGCATATTTTTAAAAATCATTGATAGAAATGTTAAACAGAATTGGGGTGACAACACATTCTTGAGATATTCCATTAGAGGAATATATCATTATATCACTGATTACTATTTGAGACCAATTGTTTATTCAATTAAGCACTAACCTAAAAGAACTATGATATAATCACTCTTTCTTTATCTTATTGACAAGAATAGTCGAATACTTTGACTGTACAGGCATTCAAATGCTCCCAAATATGGTTTATCTTCCCAGAAAAAGAGTCAAAGTAAGGGTAACTATGTAGAATTCTATTTAACATTGTAGATCATTACTGTTATTATCCAGTTGTTCATCTTGTCCTCAAGTCAGGATATAGTAAATATATATATGTATATATATATATATGTATATATAAATTAAAATATACAAATATAATACATATATAGTTAGCAATGCTAACTCACATTTCCTTGGAAGACTATGATTTGTAAAGCACAATCTAAAAATTAAATAATTAAAAAATTATGATCTTTATTTTATCTTGTATGATATAAAAGATCTAATATTGAGTCTTGGCTTTATTATTTGCTAACTGTATTATCTTGGCAAATCTGAGTTTCCCTTTCCCCTTCTTTAAAATGGGACTAATTGGAATTAAACTATGTACTAAACACTGTCATTTTTGAGGAAAATTGCTTGCTAATTGTATATTGCTCCAAGAATGTGACTGACCTTCCCAAGGTCACAAAACTACCAAGTATCAGAACTATATTTCATACGTAGTTATTATAAGTCCAAGACCATTATTTTCTCCACTGTACTACTCTGCCTCTTATTTAGCTATTTGTCCACCCACAATTATTCAGAAAGATCACTTTGCACCACAACGTTTCAAAGAACTGAAGTTTCCAAGTCAGTGTGATCCTCTGGCTCTTTATTAACCTTTAGTTTTCTTAGGCCTCTCTTCATGAAGGCCAGCTGCCACAGTACAAAAGACAAATGAGTGTGAATTGGATAGATGACAGTAAGTAACAATATAACTTCTCTTGTAACCATAGAAACATGAGAAATTTCAAAAGAAATCCTAATAGTGGGAAATTACCAAGTGAAAAGCCTCAGATAAGTCTGGAATAACAAAAATTTTAACTTTCCTCTGTCACTAATAAAAATTCATCAAACACATATATGGTCAAGAAATCACACTATTTAAACACATGATGACATAATTTTTCCAATAATAGCTACTTCCTTTTTGAACAATTATAAGCACAATCTGTCAAAAGTTTCTGGGGTTTTTTTTCCTATTGCAAAAGCCTTGAAATAGTCATTAGCAGCCTAATATAGTTTCCATATTTACAAACTCTGACTCAGTAAAGTCAAGATGTTGACAATATACATTTCTAAGGTGCAGTCTTTCTAGGGCTAATTTAGTAAGGAGCATCAGTCTCAAGCCCCCATTCTGATGTGTTTGGAAAGTATCAGTTCAACAATATACACATATATATGTACAACTTTTATAAAACTGTAGAGAAGAGTAATGTCATTCACTTAATCCAATGTAATTTATATCAATATAAATAATTGTCATTTGACACATGTAAAAGAGATTTCTAAACAAGTACTTCAGGAATTGAATTTTTTATAATAATAGCTTATTTTTCAAAATTATGCAAAATAGTTTTCAACATTCACCCTTTCAAAACCTTGGGTTCCAAATTTTTCTTCCTTTCTTCCCCCCTGCCCTCAGACAACAAATAATCCAATGTAGGTGAAACATGTGCAGTTCTTTTAAATATATTTCCACATTTCTCATGCTTCACAAGAAAAATCAGGTCAAAAGGGGAAAAAAGAGAAAGAAAAGCACAAGCAAGCAAATGGCAACAACAGCAAAAAGGAGAATACTATGTTGTGATCCACATTCAATCCCCATAGTCCTCTTTCTGGATGCAGATGGCTCTCAATCACAAGTCTATTGGAATTTGCCTGAATCATCTCTTTATTGAAAAGAGCTAAGTCTATCACATAATCTTGTTATTGCTGTGTATGCTGTTTTAATTTTTTTGTTTGTTTTTTGGTTGTTTTTTTTTTTCTTTGGTTCTACTCATTTCTTTTAGCAATAGGGAACTGTTATTTAAAGAAAGTCTTGCCACTCTGAGAGAGAAAAAAACAGAGAAAGAGAGATAGAGACAGAGACAGAAGTGAAAGAAAGAGAGAAAGAAAAAGAAAGGAAGGAAGTAAGGAAGAAAAAGAAAGAAAGGAAGAAAGAAAAAGAAAGAAAGAAAAGAAGAAAGAAAAGAAGAAAAGAAGAAAGAAAAGAAGAAAAGAAGGAAGGGAGGAAGGAAGGAAGGAAGGAAGGAAGGAAGGAAGGAAGGAAGGAAGGAAGGAAGGAAGGAAGGAAGGAAGGAAGGAAGGAAGGAACCAAAAGAGTGAGGGAGGGAGGAAAGGATGGGGGAAAAAGGAAGGGAGGAAGAGAAGAAGGAAGGGAGGAAAGAAGGAAGGGAGGAAGGAAAGGAAGAAGGGGGAAGGGAAGGAGGAAGAAAGGTAGGGATATAGGAAGGGAGAAAGAGAAAAGGGGAAAATGGGAGAGAGGGAGAAAAGAAAGAAGGGAAGGGAAAAAGGAAGAGGGGGAAGTGGGGATGGAGAGAAGGAGAGAGAAATGGAAGGAATAAAGGAAGGAAGGAAGAAGGAAGGAGGAAGAGAGGCAGGAAGGAAGGAAGGAAAGAAGGAGGGAGGGAGGAAGGGAGAAAAAGAGGGGAAAGCAAGGGAAGAAAGAAGGGAGGAAAGAAGTAATGTTGCATCTTATATACATCTAATACTACTTCATTACATTTTATTACACTTAGACTAAGATTTTCAATCTCTCCCAGGTCTATCTAATATCTTTTCTTTCAGACTTTAATCAATTCTCTTATTAAAAAGTATTTTCAACTCTTTAACTATTTTAATATTTAACTATTAATGCTCTAGACACTATGTTAAGTACTGAGGATATAAAGAAAGTATAAAAAATCCCTAATTTCAAGAAGCTTACAGTCTAATGAGGAAAACAACTAGCAAACAATGATGTATAAGCAAGATACAAGATGAATCAAATGTGATTATTGATGAAAGGCACTAACATAAGGGGGTTGGAAAAAGCTTCTTGTAAAAAGTGAAAGTTTAGGTAGAAGTAGAAGAAAGCCTGGAAATAGAGATGAGGAAGGATTGAATTCGTGGCATGGAGGACACAGGTAAAAATGCCTAAAGTCTGGAGATGGATAGGTTTCTAGGAGGAATAGCAAAGAGGTCTATATTACTGTACCACAGAGATTTGTGAAGGATGGAGGGAAATGTAAAATGTAAGAAGAATGGAAAGGTAGAAAGTAGTTGGGTTATGAAGGGCATTAAAAGCCATACAGAGGATTTTTTATTCTATTCTAATAGGATCTCCCTTTTGAGTATCCTACTGAAGTGCTTCTCTTTAGGCTAGAGTAGTGTGATAACTGTTGTCTATAAGGAAGAATTCAAAATATTTAGTTTCCAGTATTTCTATCAAACTTTGAGGAATAAATATCCTTTTACATGGGGAGTTGTTTGTTATGTAATGGATATCCATGCTTAGACCTTGTGAGTACAAAAAGAATTAAGCAAGCCTATTCTGTGGGTGGTATTATTGTAGTTAGAATACAAATTCTCCCTTGTTCCACTTAGATATTGTGTGATCATAGGCAAAATCACTTAAAGACTCTGAGCCCCAATTTCTCACTTATAAAGTAGGCATACTTTAGAAAATACCTATATTTTCAGGAAATAATTTACTTGATACTCAAATGGATCTGTGTTCTCATCAATTTGGAAGTTCCTTCTAATGGTGCTGATTGCAACTCACCCATGCCTGCCCATAATGTGTGACTGTTGTCCTCTTATGGAAAGCTTAGAGTCATCTGCAAGTTGCAAGAATACTTCAAAGGCTTTTCCTTTGTTGAGAAGTGCTCAGAATTTGGTCTTGAGCTCACTAGATACTGGAATACACTTTACATTTTATTCTTCTGTTTCTCATGGGGTAAGGATAATCTTATTCAAATTTCCAGTCTTTTTACTGGCTCCTTCTAAAAGTTGTTGTTTTGTCATCAAATAGATAAATTTAGTCATTTTGTATTTTTGGAGTTTGAAACTCAATTGTTGTTTTGCTTGTTTGTTTTTCTCCTGGAAAGGACCTGAGAATTGCCTTCATTGGTATTTTACCTTATGCATTTAAAAATTCTGAGCAGTTTTTTTTTTGTATTATTCTTGCATTATAGAGATTAGTTTTAATTATTTATATTGTTCTTTCAGGAGAATTATAGTGTTTCAGTTAAGTATATGGCTTTATCTTAAAGGCAGCAATGCTTTGACTAATATAGAGTTCATTTTTAATTGCCTTTTGGTTATTTTTTGCCAGCTTTTCCTTCAACATTTTTTTAACATTTTAGATCCCTTATCTCCCTATTAAAATTAAGTGTATCCATTTCCCTCCCAAGTTATTGAACAAGTTCTCAACTCTAAATGTACTATTCTAACTTCTCATTCAGATCTGATTCAGTTTTGTTTCAAAGAATTCTCTGTTTCATCAGACACTGATTCACTTTTCTTTGTCTTTTAGTACTTGCTAATGGAGTTTTGTATTTTTCTGGGAAATTGCATTCATACTTTCTTATGGCTTTAAAAATCAGTCAATAGTGGTTTGCTTCTACTTTGGGATTTTATTGAATGCTTTTATTTAAAATATTTACAGTTGAATCTTTAATTACTTCTATTTTCACTTTCTGATTCCTCCATATTTCCTGATGGTGAAGGTATTTGTTCTTCTTTTTTTTCT
Source organism: Myrmecobius fasciatus (assembly GCA_023553655.1). Taxonomy (NCBI): domain Eukaryota; kingdom Metazoa; phylum Chordata; class Mammalia; order Dasyuromorphia; family Myrmecobiidae; genus Myrmecobius; species Myrmecobius fasciatus. The sequence continues at coordinate 8,551 of JAJPUD010017862.1, forward strand.
TTTTCTCTGAGGCCATTGGGGTTAAGTAACTTGCCCAGAGTCACACAGCTAGGAAGTATTAGGTGTCTGAGACTAGATTTGAACTCAGGTCCTCCTGACTTCAGGGCTGGTGCTCTATCCACTGCACCACCTGGCTGCCCCTGGCAAGAAGAGCCTAATGAAGATAAGCCCCACCCAATTTTATTGTCTGCTTGTGTTCCTTGTACTTGCCAAAGCACATAAAGGCTTTTGGGGAGGGGGGTATTGCGTGCTAACCAATCACCTTAGGTATTGAAGCTATTTGAGACTGATTTATAAAGACCTTATCTTATGTGAGGTTCTCTATTATTATCATTATAAATCCAGTTATAATTGAAGTACCCTTGAGAGATGTAATGAAAACATACCCATGATCCATTAATGCTTAATGTATAATGAATTAATGCTTAATGAAAATGGATAAAGAATAATTACCAACACAGACTATCAACATCTAATGAGGAAATTTAATTGTTAAAAACTGAGAATCCAGAAGCCCCATCTCATCCATCGCTTTCAAAGAAAAGGGACTTTACAACAAAGAACAACAAAATAAAATATAAACCCATTTATAAGATTTTATTGATTAATAAACTGCAAAAAATAGTTTTCAAGAAGCTTATTGAAATTAAATCAATTCATTGTAGGAGCATTTAAGGGTAAAACTGGAAAGATGACTACAAGTTGATTAAAAATTAAGGTATATACATGAGTATTTCTTTGACAAAAATCTTTCTCCATTATTGACAATAAACTATCATCTTTTGATAATATTATCTAATCCTAATATATTGCATGGAGAAACAGAAATGACCCTAAGAAAGACAAAAATTGAGAAATAATGAAGAGAATTTCCAGATAATCTTTCAGGAGGAAAAAGAAAAACCAAATAAACAGCACAACACTTGAGTTTCTAACTCCAAGGATACAAAATAGCTAACTTTATCTATTTAATGACAAAACAAATTTTAGAAGAAACTAGTAGAATAAAAAAAATAAGAAATGAAGTGGGGCAAATATACACAAAGAAGGTCTTGATTGGATTGTTAATTGATTATTAATACAGTTGAAGGGAAAAATGACAATTACAAATGAAAAAAAGTCACAGACATTAATATTATTGACATTGTTCCTTATCCCTTCTTTCTATCTCTTTAGAATATCTGAGAATCATCTACATGACTACTGAGGACATTCTTTTCAAGGAATGAAAAATGAATCAGCATGTTTTTATAAATAACAGTCTTCAGTAGAGTACATTTTTATTGTAACAGAATCGACTGATATATTCAGAGAATACTGTCTTGCTGTAATTGTATATTTTTTTCATAATAAAGAAACCACTTGATTCAATAAAGCAAAATTCCTCCTAAATAAAGTTTCTGTAGTAAGGTGTCTTCCATGCATTTGTAAAAATAATTCAAGTTTTCTGAAAAGATGTTACAACAAATTTAACTTTGTTTAGTGAATCTTTGATTATTAATATCATGATACATAAAAAAATGGTGTTTGCTCACTAGAGATATTTGCCACTGTCTAAAAGAAAATTGAATACAAATGCCAAATGAATGAATGAATCTTTATTAAAAATGAAGTGCTCCAAAACTGTTTGTTTTCATGTGACTCTACTTTGACTGAATCAAGTGATAGAATGTTAAAGAGTCTCTTAAATGAGATACACAAAAGCAGAAGCCTGACTATAAATAAATAATCAAGCAAAAGAAGAATACTAAATTTCCAGACTATGGTATGTATTTGTATGGACACCCCACAAAGTTAGTCTATCAGTACATATATTTGGTTCAGAGTCTGCAGGTGGACTATGAGAATGGTGATATACTCATCAGTATGTGGGAAAGAATAAGAACTGAGCCCAAAATGAAACAGGAGAATGAAATTTGATTGGATTATATATGGGAAATTTCACAGTGCTTTTATGACCTCAAGTTTCTCTCTGAAGCAAAGGCTCATCCTTTTAATATTGATATTCTTTCACTGATTCAATATAGTTATGTGTTATGCAATAATATAGTTTATAAATAATTCAGTTTGAAAATTATTCAAAGGCAATGGAGAGACACAGTGTGGGTATGAATGGTTTGCATATTTTAACATAAAAAACTATGCACAATAAATGATGTTAAGAAAAACTTCGTAACAATTGTTACTGATGTTCAGTTATTTCAGTCATAGCTTACTATTCATGTCCATATTTGATATTTTCTTGGAAAAAATACTAGTGATTTGCCATTTCTTTTTTTCAGTTCATTATCCAGATGATAAAACTGAGGTAAACAGGATCACACTGCTAGTATCTAAAGCTAGATATGAACTCAGGAAAATGAGTCCTCCTTACTTGAAGTCTAGCACTCTAACCACTCGGCCACCTAGATGCCCATAACAATGAGACCTTTTAAAAAATGAATCTGTCCAGTAAGGTAAGAGATTCTCTATAGATGAAAAACTATAAGCAGTGGTAGGTCACCAATAGTCAGGAATATGGTAGACTTGATTATTATTTAGGTATTGGTTACAGTAGGTTTTCACTAAGGTTGTTTCTTAGTCTGGGCTCTAGTAACTAAATTCTTAAAATCTCTTTTAGCTCTATAATTCCATAAATTGGTGCTTACTTTATCATAGATACATGTGCAATAAAGTGGTGGAAAGGAAGCCAGAATCAAGGGGTTAAGTTGTGAATGAATGATGGGACAGTTGAGTTTTGAGAAAGTTTACAACTCAGCTATAAATATAAAGTATTGAGTCATACTCAAATTCTAAAACTTGAAATAGAATTAAAATAAATTGGAATCAATGAATTTAATCTTTTAGGGAATTAGCAATCTGAAATTCCCATTTTAAGAATTTTGCTCCAACCACTTGAAGTCAAAGATCTTACGGTATATTGTTGAATTATTAATCCTAATGTTTTAGTCAAGTAATGTTTTTCTTAGTTATAATGGTATACCCAGGATTTTCTTTGGAATGCATCTAAAATAGATGTTTTCTCTTATTAAAATAGTTTTCTATCTCATACTTTTCTAAACATTGAATATGTATAACATCCTAGTAGCACTTTGTTCTCTGTGTCCAATAATAATTACTACATGCAAAGGTTTCCAATATCAAGTAAATTAAGGCAACAAAATGTAATTGATATAAAATAACCAACCATTGTCATTCCATTGGCAATTATAAACTACAATCTATGTATTCTATGAATCACATCACTTTTGCCATAGCTAAGCTCCTTAAAAGGGAATCTCTCATACATTAGAAAGATATTAAGGAAGCTTCCAGGGGTGGAGTCAAGATAGCAAAGATCAGACAGGAGTCTCTGTAACCTCCTCTAACCTTCCCTCAAACCAACAACATATGAAGCCTCTAGACTGACTTTGAAGTAAAAAAATCCATAATATCTGGAGGACAACACATTGCTAGAAGAAAATACTCTAGAAGAACTTCAAAACAAGTCTGTTTTAATTGGGCAGGAGGGTGGTCTGTTGAACCCAGACTGCAGCACAGGAAGACCAGGGCAGGGAGCTGGAGCAGGGAGCTGGAACAGGAGGCGGAACAGGAGTGGGAGCATTGTCTTTTCACATACCTGGGAGTCTTTTGCAGGCCTCTTGGGCCAATATGTCGTGATTACAAGCAGGTGGTTTGGAGAATCTGCCTTTTGTGGGGGGTAGATTGTGAACCACTGAACCCCTGCTGAGCATCTGACCTAGCTGCCATTACACAGCACCCTAGGGTGATCAATCAATCAGCAGAACTGATCAGCAATGAAATAATTCAATCAGCAGAACTGCCCAGCACCTGAAATAACTCAATCAGCAGAACTGCCCCAGGGCAAATTAAAGCAGCTGTCCCACCTTTGCCCTAAACAGACCTCACACCTTTAAAAAAATGAATAAAAAACCAAAAAGAGCTCTCACCATAGACAGCTTTTATACAGAGAGGGAAGAACAGACATCAAATCCTGAGGTCCCTAAAGGTAAAGCAACTCCAGAAAAAGCCCCAAAGAGAGACATAAACTGGACTCCATGTCACAAGGCTTTCTTTGAAAATTGCATAAAGCATCTTAAAAGAGAGTTGGAAGAAACATGGGAAAACGAAATGAGATCCCTGCAAAATGAAATGAAAAAAATGGAAAAAGACTACAATGAATAAATTGGCCAATTACAAAAGGAGCTAAAAACAGTAATGGAAGAAAATAAGACATTAAAAATTAGAATCAAACAAATGGAAATGAATGACTCATCAAGACTTCAAGAATCAGTCAAACAAAAACAAAAAAATGAAAAGATAGGGAAAAACATGAAATAACTCCTAGGAAAAACAAATGACCTGGAAAATAGATCTAGGAAAGACAATCTAAGGATTATAGGGCTTCCTGAAAGCCATGATGAAAAAAAGAACCTAGACAACTATCTTCCAGGAAATCATAAAAGAAAACTGCCCTGATATTTTAGACCCAGAAGACAAAATACTTATTGAATGAATCCACTGATCACCTCCTGAAAGAAACCCCAAAATCAAATTCCCCCGGGAATATCATGGCTAAATTCCAGAACTATCATACCAAGGAAAAGATATTATGAGAAGCCAGAAAGAAACAATTTAAATATCAAAGAGCCACAATTAGGATCACACAGGACCTAGCAGCTTCTACTTTGAAGGATCGAAGGGCCTGGAAACAGATATTCCAAAGGGTAAAGGAACTTGGATTACAGCCAAGAATAAGTTACCCAGCTAGAATGAGCATTATCTTCCAGGGAAGAAGATGGA
>JAJPUD010017862.1:18353-30175 GCA_023553655.1 Myrmecobius fasciatus
TGTGGGAGGGCTGGGACACTGATGCATTGTTGGTGGAGCTGTGAACGGATACAGCCATTCTGGAGAACAATTTGGAGCTATGCTCAAAAAGTTATCAAACTGTGCATACCCTTTGACCCAGCAGCATTTCTATTGGGCTTATATCCCAAAGAAATCATAAAGGAAGGAAAAGGCCCCACATGTGCAAGAATGTTTGTGGCAGCCCTTTTTGTAGTGGCTAGAAACTGGAAATTGAATAGATGCCCTTCAATTGGAGAATGGCTGAATAAATTATGGTATATGAATATTATGGAATATTATTGTTCTGTAAGAAATGACCAGCAAGATGATTTCAGAGAGGCCTGGAGAGACTTACATGAACTGATGCTGAGTGAAATGAGCAGAACCAGGAGATCATTATACACGGCAACAACAGTACTATATGACGATTAATTCTGATGGACATGGCTCTCTTCAACAATGAAATGTTTCAAACCACCTCCAATTGTTCACTGAAGAAAGCCATATACACCCAGAGAGAGGGATGTGAAATGTGGACCACAACATAACATTCTCATACTCCTTGATTGATGTTTGCTTACATTGTGTTTCCTTTATCTGATATATCTTTTGTGTAAATAAGATCTTTCTTGCCCAACCATGATAAGTTTGGAAATATGTATACATATATTCAATTTGTCAATATTTTAACATAATTAACATGTAGTGGTTATCCTGCCATCTAGGGGAGGGGTGGGGAATTGGGGGGGAAAATTGTAACAGAAAGCTATGTAAGGGTTAATGTTGAAGAATTACCCACACATATGTTATGCAAATAAAATAAAAAAAAGCAAAAAAATAAAAAAAGAAATATATTTAACTGGGGCAGCTAGGTGGCACAGTGGATAGAGCACCAGCCCTGAAGTCAGGAGGACCTGAGTTCAAATCTGGTCTCAGACACATCCTATGTGTGTGACCCTGAGCAAGTCACTTAACCCCAACTGCCTCAACAACAACAACAACAACAGAAGAAATATATTTAATCATGTCTGCTTCTGCCCCTCTTGGTTAAGCCAGTACATTGGTATTGAATGGTGGACCTAAATTGCATTTCCTTTGCCTTCATTATAGACCCTGACTTTTGCTACTTTGGCAGCATTTTTTACTTCAAATTGACAATATTCCAGAGATGTTTTAAAATATAAAAATATGTAGCAAAGAATTAGAATATAAATGATAGATAATGAAGAGTTGACTATAAATATTGCAAATCCAGCTCTTCCTGATTTCAGGGCCAGTTTTCTATCTACCATATCAAAATTTTTCCATTTTGAGAAAAGTAAAGAGGCCATCCAGATCTTCATTCATCTCTTGTCCCTATTTGCAAACTTAAGTCCTTAAATAATGACACAGTTAGCTTTTCATCTTGGAAATTTATTTGTCCATTACAATTTTTTACTTTGGAAGATCCTATAAGTATATTTTGCCAGTGGCACCATTTTCTCTGATTGGTTGACTCCTCCCAGAAGCTCCATTTTAAGGAAACTGATGAAATCAACCACATCTTCATTCCTTTCTAGCCTCTACTCCCCACTCTCTGGATTTTCTCTAAAATGTTACCACACAAGAATTTTCTCCCTTCTCAATTTCTTTTTATGTGTGGTTTTTCCTCAATAGAATGTAAGCTTCCTTTCTTTTTACTTATCTTTATATTTTTAGTGTTTCAAATAGTGCTCAACATGTTATTCAGTCATTCAGTCATGTCAATCTGTTCATGACCCCACAGCCCATAGCACACCAATGCTGTTCATAAGGTTTTCTTGGCAAATACTGAAATGTTTTGCTATTTATTACTCTGATAGATTAAAATACAGAGATGTTAAGTTTCTTGTCAAAAGCCACATAGTTGGTAAAGAATTGAGATCAAATTTGATAGTGCACTATCCACTGAGCAACCTAGCTGCTTCACCTGCCACATAGGAAACAATTAACAAATATCTATTAATTTAATTTGCATACTCAATTCTTATTTAGAGAATAGGCAAATAGACAGCAGATATATCTGGATGCTAGAATGGCTGAAAAGTTCTTGGTCTGTGATGGTCCCAACAACAGAAAAGAAGAGGAAGCCAAACAGGTGGACAATCAATATAAGGAAAATTTTTAAACAGGTAATTGATGTGGGTTTTTAGTGAATTCTTTTTTCTTATGATTGGAATCACTGAGATGTGAGAGTGAAAGGATAATGCAAAGAATTGAAGAAAAGATCATTGAAAAATAGCAACAGAGAACATTTGAAGTATTGAGGTAAATGTGTTTAGTGATACTGGATTCTACATGCAATCAGCAAGCACAGTGCATTTTTGGTCATTTCATAAAACCTGGAACATATTTTTTGCATTTTAAAAGTGTTATCAAGGATTATAGCTATTATGTCTTTACCTTTAGAACATAATGTTGCAAACATTAGCTGGTTCAGTATTCCCAATCAACTGCACAAAAATTATAACATTTTCCCATTATATATATCATTTTTGTCTTTTGATGTTGCTTCTAGGAATTTTGAGGGGGAAACAAAGACTGACTCTATTTTGGGATGAATACATTAAAATAAGTTTTGCTTCATGTCAGGGAAATTTTAGCTCTTAAAGGGAAAGGGCAGAAAAACAGGTTTCTGTAAGTGGTACATAAAAATAATGTTTTATGGGATATAGAAGGAGTGATTATTCATATGTGTTACTATTATTTTTCCTTTCAGAGTTGAGAGGCAAAGGGAATAAATTTGACCCATACACAAATGAATGACCCTGAGATTAGCGATAAATCACTCCTCTGAATGTGTTTCAGAGAAGCTTACTGTCCTCTATTCTCATTCTAATTCTCAATTTCATTGCTACTCCACCCAGCACCATCTTATAATTTTTACTTCTTCAAGACCTTCAAGATTTGAGATTGTCTAAAGATTTAATTTAATCAGTCCTCTCACCCTTATTTTTGTTTTTAAAGGAAAAATAGAGACAGCTTCTGAGTAAAATTTCCTTGCAGAAAGTGAAATAAGCCCCATTCATAAGGCTACAAGTAAGCATATATACTAACATAAAAATTAGGTGACCAATAGTTAGTGAAAATTTATGAATATTTAGAATCATGTACTCTTCTGTATGTCCCTCATTGATTTGTATGGTCACAGGATTTTAAAGATGAAAGGGAGAAATTACCATTATGTGAGAGCTAGATGAAGACACCTTAGAGGTCAGCTAATCCAACATATAACTGAACAAAAATTCTTTAAAACATCCAATGAAAAGGAATGTATCATCTCCCATATCAGCCCATTACTTTATGGATAGACTTTAAATTGGGGAGATATTAGGAAAATTTTAATTTACATTGACCTATATATTCTACTTACCAATTATTCCAGGTTCTTCCCTTGGTCATCAAGCAGATAAAATCAAAGAATCTCAGAATCCTAAGGTTTGATGATCATCTAGTCAAACTTATACCTAAACAAGAATCCCCTCTACAACATCCCTGACAAGTGCTTATATAGCTTCTGCTAGAAGACCTTGTGCACAGGCAGCTTTCAATACCTATTTGAAAAAGCTCAAATTATCAGACTATTACCCATTACATCAAGATGAAATGTGCTTCTTCACAACTTTCAATCTGTTACATAGGATCAAACAAGTATAATCTTACCTCCATGTGGCCTATGGAATGCCATGTTATCATGTGTCCCAAGTCTTCTTAGAGGAGCAGGGATATGGAATGGGAAAGTAGATATGGTGGAGAGGAGAGGAATAAGAGCAAAAGGATGTGAAAGTGGGGGGAAAGAGGAAAGCAGGAAGGGAGAGATAAGATCTAGGATGGAAGGAGGGAGGAGAGAAGAAGATATAGGAGAAAGAAGGAAAGCTGGAGAAAGAGAAAGAAATACACACACAGAGAAGCAGACAGACAGAGACAGAGAGACAGAGAGAGACACAGGGACACACAGAGAGACAGAGAAACACACAGAGAATAAGTTTCTGCTTGCATATTCTATATGATCATTTTTATCAAATTCCTGTTTCAATATTGCCTTCCTCTGAATGTACAGAAGAAGCTAAGAGAGGAAGAGAGAGAGGTTTGAGTACATGTAACGTAAGAATATAAAGAAAGACCTAGGTCCTTGCTTTGATGATTGCCCATATTTGCAAGAGATAAAGAAGTTTGGCAAAAGAAGAAATTTAAGGAAACAAGTCAAAGAGAAATAGTGGGACCATCTGCAAACTAGTTTTTGTTGTTGTTGTTGTTGCCTACTTTCTTCCATCCTCTGATCCCTTTGAATATAGTTCATTAACTGCAGGAAAGTGTTCTTTTTGATTTTTTTGTGTGTGGAAAGAATTTTTTGTATGGGAAGAATAGGATCTAGGAATAGTTTCAGTTTGGTACCTACTTACTGAATCTATTTTGATTGAATTACTTTTCATTGTCTGATTCATCAGAGCAGAAATAGAAGAGAAAAAAACTTTCAAGGTTCTTTACATTCATTGATTTCTCTGGCAATTGACTTAAGCAACTAAACTTTTAACCTTTGGGTTTCATTGCTTTATTTTTCAAACAAATTAGGTAGAGCAATACTCACTGTTTTTCCTTTGAAATACTCAAATGCTTTTTTCCCATTACATTTTATATGTAGGAAACACAAAAATGTTTAAGTACTTCACCTTCTCACCATATTATCTAACCATTAATTTGGGATTAGGTAATTTATTAAAGAAAGGACATAAATATCAGTTAAAATAAATTCAGAGAAAGTGATGTTTTTCTTTACTTCTCCAGAAGAATACTGATATTAAAAAGATGGTTCTTTACTTGGGGGTAGGGGGGAATGTTTTGGGTCATGGCAATTTCTCATAGGTAATTCAGCCAATTCTCTTATATCTATTAAATGTTGGGCTGATCAGATTGTCTATTTGTGTCTTTCGAAGAAAATGTACTGATGGATCAGTTCTTTGTGCTGTCAAACTAACTGCATATATTAGAAAGAAACATCCTTTATCCTTGATCACCATCCTCCTACCTAAAAGAATAAATAGATCAAATATTTATGACGGATTATGGACCTCATTAAGGACAGATAGGTATTATGGTGGATAGAATGCTGCACCTGAAGTCAGGAAGACCTGAGTTCAAATGTGATCTCAGAAACTTACTAACTGTGTGACCTGAGCAAATCACTTAATCCTATTTTTCTCAGTTTTCTTATCTGTAAAATCAGTTAGAGAAGAAAATAAAAACCACTCTAGTGTCTCAATCAAGAAAACCCCAATGTGGTTATGAAAAGTTAGAAATGACTGTATTATAATAACAATGAATCTCATTTAGGAGGCCCTGCAATCTTGTTGAATAGTTTCAGTTGTGCCTGATTCTCCATCTACAATGTTTAGAGAATTCAACTAATCAACATAATTTTATCTTTAAGAAGGACTATGTGGAATACTATGCTATATATTGGAGTTCCCCTTCAACTTGAACTATCTACTAGACTTCTTCCATAACAATAAATGCCCATATTTGCTAACCTAAAATATTACAGAAAATGATATAATTATTATGAAATACTTGACAGAGTACTTAGCATATGGTAAGCACCCAAATATTCATTATTGTTATGCCTAACTTGCTACTAAAGTTAGTGTTATATAACAAAGTTACCTTTCTTGCTACATATTTCTTGAAATCCTATAATTTTAATATGCATATAACAAATACTTTGTTGGAGGAGTATAAAAGAATTATTAGGATCGTGCAAACCATACTGACTCCATTTTGAGGCTAAAATTTCATTTTATTCTAAATTTCTCTTGCTTGCTAATACTGGGAATTGAATGGAATCCTTTTTTTCACATCCAAAAAAAAAATTCCACTTGCTCAATTTCATCCCTCCCAACTTTTGAAAGTTACCTTCTTTCCAAACTTAAAAGTGCCTAATCTGTTTTCCAATTAGAAATCAGATTACCTTTTTATATATCATAGGTTATATCAGGTTGTTTTCTTTTAATGCACAAAAATCTTTCTCCTTTGTATATGGGGTCATTTACCTGAGGTAATTTTTTTATATGGCATGCAATTGATATGCATTGCTGAATAAATTGATGTGATCAGATCACAAATCTTTGCTTCTTCAATCATTTCAATCAATCCACATATCACACTTTTTGGGATAGACAGGTAGGTAGGGAGACTAACTTAAGCCTCTGGAACAGTCTTTCAGAACATTAAAGGAACTGATTTGGCTCTTTGGATGATTTTTGAAAGAAAATAAGTAAAAATCTTATGGAAAAAGAAAATATTGGAAAATTAAGTAATTGTTAAATCTGGACTATAAATTTTAAAGCTCATTAGTCTTATAAAATTGAGATTTTGATTTTGTGGTGGTAAATCCAGATTTTATTTGCTTGAGATTTGTCCTGTAACAAATTATGATATTGTAAAATATATTATCCTATTAATTGAAGACTCAAATAAAAAAAACAAATGTTGGGAAAATGCAGATTTATTATAATCCAGTTTCAAGAAATTCATTAACTCTTTGACCTTAAGTAAGGAATATAACTATATTATCTCTGGTTAACTTAGTTTCCTGATTTATAAAGAGGAAAATAATAGTAGCAACCACCTCCTAGGATTATTGTAAGATCAAAATTATATAATTATTATGAAATACTTGACACAGTGCCTGGCATATGGTAAGCACTCAAATATTCATTATTGTTATTTCAATAATACCACATAAGCAGAGCCCCCTTCCTAATTATCCTGGGAACAAGGCCTATTCCCGAATGTCCAAAAGAAGATATTTTCAGGGACCAGATTACTACATGAGACATCTGGGACTTAAAATGAAATAATTAAATGGACATTGGAGATGGGTTGCTGGGGTACAAAGAGATTTGATATTACTTAATACTGTTGATCATCGTATTGCTTTGGCCTTTTGTTTCATTGTGTTTGTTTATTCAGTTACATTGGTGACTTGTAAAGCTCTCCTCATTTTGTTCCATAGCCTTAGTTTATACATAAAATCCATTTAACAAGATTTGCACATCATAATTTATTCAGACTTTGTGTTAGTTGTCATACTAAGCTATGTAAAAGATTGCATCCTAGTGTATGTAATATTGGTTGTAAAAACCTGCACGTTAAAAATCTTATAAATTTAACTTACAGATAAATAATTCTTGAGGGAGTATGTTGGTACCCTCCCAAGGAATCAGCAGGGGGCTTGGAGTAAGGGAAGGAAATGAGAGAATTGTGTAAAGCACACTAAATACATTTTGTAAAACTGACTCCATTTTGAGCTTTAACTTTAATTTTCCTATAAATTCCACCTGCTTACTAATCAAACTGAGTAACATCTAGTTCTTTATCTAGAAAAGTCCTTTTGCTCACTCTTTCCCCTTCCATCTCTCAAACTCATTCATTCCTTTTCCAGTTTGGTAAACCCATAATCTTTTCTCCAAATAGAAATCAGGTTACTTATTGTATCCTGTTTTATATGCTGTATCCTGTTTTATCCTGATTTATATGCTGATATCTTCATTTAATGCATAATTATCTGTCTCCCTCTGTGTTTGAGGTTAAGTGTCAAGCTTAGGAAGTCTGGTCCCAATTCAATTTGGCATGCATTGTTTAATAAACTAATATACTTAGAAGCTCAAATTTTTGTGTTTTTTTTCATTATTTTAGATTTTACCTTTCACAAATGCCCTTTTTTAAAATGTCATGGACCAATTTACTTATCTCTTGACATCTGTGGATCTCTTCCTTCTGAGAATAATGTTTTTAAATGCATGAAATAAAATGCATAATATTACAAAAGAAATAAAGTGTTGAAATATATCATTAAAATATTATAAAAGTTCATAGAATCCAAGTTAAGAAGCTGACTTCAGGTAACACTTTGCCTTATAGCATTTACTTTATATTTTTAGATTCATAAACTGACTTATAAATATTAACTCATTCAATCCTCACAACAACCTAGGGAGAGTGATACAGTAATATTCATTTTATAGATGAAGACCCTAAAGCAGACAGAAAGTAAAGGACTTTTCTATGGTCACACATCTATTAAATGTCTGAGGTCATATACGAATCATTTTCTTCCTGAGTACAGACTTACTGTGCCAGCAATGCTTTTATTCAATCAAATATACTTTTAATAGTCAATAGTAATTACAGTGAGATCTTATGTTCTCTATATCTTTTAGTAAATTATGCATTTGAAAATATATGATCTATATTAGAACATCACTTTCAAAAGCCTGCGTATTCTCTTTCTCTTTTTTTTCTTTATTAAGAAAGCCTGGATGTTTATGTGTTTATGTGTTAGTGTGTGTGTGTGTGTGTGTATGTGTGTGTATACACACATACACACACATACACACACACATATATATACATATATACTGATAAAATATTTGTTGAAGTGGAAAAATAGATATATACTTCAATAATTGATTTTCTTTTACTTTTTGTGAAAAAAATACTTGAAAGTTTTGACTATGTTCTTAAATCCTAATTTTTTCCAGACACCTTGACAGTTGCTCTTTGGTCCTCCCAATTATGCTATCCCATTAGGAAGCTATGGGCATAATTGATCTAGCCCAGCTGTATTTCCCATTTTTATTTTCTTCAGTGCTAATTCAACTTTCACAGGACTGTAATGTTAGAGTACAAATATGGTTGTTCCATGAAATTTGATGGTGAAAAGAGCTTGTTATAAATATCCTTAACAAATATTTTTCTGTCTTTTATCCTTCTTTTAATTATATCATTAAATATCCTTGAGATGTCTTTATTTAGTTGAATCTTTTGCCAAGTTTTCTTTAAACCTGTCTTCCTACTTCACAACTTCTCCCTATTTTATGATGTAATAGTATTGTAATCTTTCACTATCTTTTCAATTAAGACTTTACAAATGACTTTATGTTCTACATAACTCTATGTCCTTTGCTGCTAAATCTCCCTAATTGGCAAGGAGATCAATTATTTGCTGGTCTAGATTATTCCTAGGTTCTTTGGTTTCCTCATTATTTCTTTTGATTTATTTGGGTTAAATGTCTATACAAAACTGTTTAAGAACTCTAGTTAAAACAGTGCTCCCACATAAAATCTTGTAAAGACTTAAAATAACATCGTCAGATATCTATGAAAAATAAAAATATAAACTATAAATAGATGTATGATAGATAATTTAATAATTTTTTTTTTCATTCAGTACATGACACAGTGAAAAATGTAGTCAGAAATTCTGGGTACTTGGAAATATATCTTGCCAAGGAATTCAGTGCCATCAGGATAAAAAAAGTCAGTACTCCGAGCTGGCATGGTCCAGGGCATTTGAAGACAATGGAACTCTGGCCAGAAATGCTACAGGGAGACAAAAACTTACAGAGTCCAACCTTGTGATGAGTCAGATGGCTGGAAACATGCAACTCTGATGACGGATGCTCTAGGGGGAACTAAAAGTTACTAGCAAAATGAACACACATAAACACACATGCAAAAAAAAAAGATCAAAGAATAATAAGTTAAAAATCTTTGGGCAAGTTGGAAGCCATAACTAAAAGCAAAGTATCTAAAAATAATATTTCAAGCAATAACAAAAGAAAATTACCCAGATATTCTAGGATTGGAGATCAAAGTATAAATTGAAAGAATCATTGATCACCACCTGAAAGAAATACCCAAATAAAACTCACTGGAAGAGTACATAAAAATACAAGTCTCCCTGGTCAAAGAAAAAATAATACTGTAAATAGAAAGAAAAAAGAAATTCAAATCTTGAGGATCCACACAAGATCTATGAGAATGCTTTAAAGGAGCAGAGTTTGTTATATGATATTCTAGAAGGCAAAAGATCTAGACATCTATTGGGCTTATATTCCAAAGAAATCATAAAGGAAGGAAAGGGCCCCACATGTGCAAGAATGTTTGTGGCAGCCCTTTTTGTAGTGGCTAGAAACTGGAAACTGAATAGATGCCCTTCAATTGGAGAATGGCTGAACAAATTATGGTATATGAATATTATGGAATATTATTGTTCTGTAAGAAATGACCAGCAGGATGATTTCAGAGAGGCCTGGAGAGACTTGCATGAACTGATGCTGAGTGAAATGAGCAGAACCAGGAGATCATTATACACGGCAACAACAATACTATATGACGATCAATTCTGATGGACATGGCTCTCTTCAACAATGAAATGTTTCAAACCACTTCCAATTGTTCAGTGAAGAAAGCCTTATACACCCAGAGAGAGGGATGTGAAATGTGGACCACAACATAACATTCTCATACTCTTGATTGATGTTTGCTTACATTGTGTTTCCTTTATCTGATATGTTTTCTGTGTAGATACGATTTTTCTTGCACAACAATGATAAGTTTGGAAATATGTATACATATATTCAATTTGCCAAATATTTTAACATAATTAACAGGTAGTGGATATCCTGCCATCTAGGGGAGGGGTGGGGACTTGGGGGGGAAAATCTGTAACAGAAAGCCATGTAAGGGTTAATTTTGAAGAATTACCCATACATATGTTTTGCAAATAAAATAAAATTTAAAAAAATAAATAAATAAATAAAAGAATTGATCAGTGTAAAAAAAAGAGAGAGCGATAAGGAAGGAAACTATATTCTACTAAAGGGTACCATAGATAATGTAGCAATATCAATACTAAATATATATATAATATATATGCATCAAATGGCATAGCATCCAAATTCCTAGAGGAGAAATTAAGAGAGATGCAAGAAGAAATAGAGAGCAAAATTATACTAGTGGGGGATCTTAACCTTGCTCTCTCAGAATTAGATAAATCAAACCACAAAATAAATAAGAAAGAAACTATAGAGATAAACCAATTGTTAGAAAAGTTAAGTATGATAGATCTTTGGAGAAAATTGATTGGAGACATTAAAGAGTTTACTTTTTTCTCTGCGGTTCATGAAACTTATATAAAAATTGTCCATGTGTTAGGGCATAAAAACCTCAAAATCAAATGCAGAAAGGAAGAAATAGTAAATGCATCTTTTTCAGATGATGCAATAAAAGTCAAATGCAATCTAAGGTCAGGAGAAAATAGACCAAAAGTTAATTGGAAATTAAATAATCTAATACTAAAGAATGAATAGGTGAAAGAGCAAATCATAAACACCATCAATAATTTCATCCAGGAGAATAACAATAATGAGAGAACATACCAAACTTTGTGGGATATGGCCAAAGCAATTATAAGGGGTAATTTTATATCTTTATATGCTTACTTGCATAAAATAGAAAAAGAGAAGATCAATGAATTGGGCTTACTATTAAAAAAAAAACTAGAAAAAGAACAAATTAAAAACCCTCAAATAAATACCAAATTGGAAATTATAAAAATAAAAGGGGAGATTAATAAAATTGAAAATAAGAAAACTATTGAATTAATAAATGAAACTAAAAGTTGGTTTTATGAAAAAACCAACAAAATAGATAAGCTTCTAGTTAATTTGATTAGAAAAAGGAAAGAAGAAAATCAAATTGTTAGTCTCAAAAATGATAAGGGAGAACTTTCCTCCAATGAAGAGGAAATTAGATCAATAATTAGGAGTTACTTTGCCCAACTTTAGGCCAGTAAATTTGATAATCTAAATGAAATGGAGGAATATCTACAAAAATATATATTGCCTAGGTTAACAGAAGAGGAAATAAATTATTTAAATAGCCCCATTTTAGAAAAAGAAATAGAACAAGCTATTAATCAACTGTCTAAGAAAAAATCTCCAGGGCCAAATGGATTTACA
>JAJPUD010017863.1:0-30173 GCA_023553655.1 Myrmecobius fasciatus
TTTTTTTTTGCATTTGACCAATTGCATTTTTTTAAGGAGTTGTTTTCTTGTCATTTTCCTCCCTTCCTTTACCAAGATGTTTACTCTCTCATGAATACCTCTCATTTCTTTTCTCATTTTTTTCTTCTGCCTCTCTTATTTGTCTTTTAAAGTCTTTTATGAACACTTCCAATAAGCCTCTTTGGGCTTGAGTACAATTCATATCAGTCTTTGAGATTTATTCTGTGGACATTTCTTTTGTCCTCCTCTGAATTGACATTTTGGTCTCCCCTATCACTGTACTAGTTTTCTATGATCAAGATTCCTTTTTGTTTCTTGCTCATTTTCTTCCCTTTTCTTCTGGTATTTTTTTTTTACCTTTATGGTTGAGCTCTGCTTCTGGGGAAAAGGGAATGCTACCCTGTGCCTCCTATGCATTTCTGAGCCTTGGCTTTGATCACAGAGGCTCCTTGCATTTTCAGCAGGTTGCTTTGCCTGCTCTTTTCAGGAAACAACTTGGTTTCCCAGACTTTATCTTTTCAACTGGAAATGGAAGCTTCCCCATTGACTTTCTTCTCCACTGAGCCAAGCCTGAAGGTCTTAGTTTCTTATTCGCTGTGATTAATACCCTCTCCCCAGCTTCCCAGAGTCTTTCTTATCTGGGCTAAACATCCTTTTCACCCTGGTAAGACTGAACTTTCTTAAAGTTTTTCCAATCTTGAGATGGAAAGTGGCTCTTCTCCATTAGACTCTATTTAGAGGTTTGATTTTATGTGTTTTTGAAGGGACAATGAAAGAACCTGAGCAGCTTCCTGACTTTACTCTGCCATCTTGACTCCACACCAGAAGTTTTATATGTATTTCTTGTAAACAACATATTATCATTTTCTGCTTTTTAATTCACTCTGATATCAGCTCCCTTTTTCTGAGAGAGTTCTCTTCTCTCCTCTCCCTTCCTCCTTCCTGACCTCTCTCTCATCCCTCTCTCTTGTCCCTTCTCCTGCACTCCCTCCCTCTAGCTTTCCCCTTCTCTTCCAGTTAACCCAATATTTCTTAAATCATATCTACTAGAACTATTTTCCAGGTGAGTTGATTTTCTAGTGTAGCATTATATATTTTCTTCTTTTTAATTTTATTTTGGTTTTGCTTGACTGAGTCTTGATATCTCATAGAGTTCTAAGCTTCTACTTGATCAATTCTCATTTTTTTTAGAAATTATTGTCTTGGGGAAGCTAGATGGAAGAGTAAATAGAGCACTAGCTCTGGAGTTAGGATGAATTATTTTCTTCAGTTAGGTTTTGTATCTCTTTTTTCCTTTTGGTCAATTCTACTTTTAGAGGATTTGTTTTCCTTCTTCAATGGCATTTTTTTCATTTGACCAGTTCTATGTTCTATGGAGTTTTCTTTGGTGAGGTTTTTGTGTTTCTTTTTTCAATATGTTGACTTATTTTTTTTCACATTGTTCTGCATAACTCTCATTTCTTTTCCTAATTTTTTCTTTCTTGATTTTTAAATCTTTTAAATCTTACATGATTTTTAAAATCCTTTTCGAAAATTTCCAAGACAACATTTCTGCTTGAGATCAGTCAGCATTCCCCTTAGAAGCAACATATTTAGGAATTTTGACATTATGTTCCTGAATTTTTGTTCTGATCTTCCCTAAAGCAAATGCTCTTTTTTTGGTTGTTGAATTTTTGCTCATTTTTTAAATACAGTGAACTCTGCTCCTGGGACACTGTCTCAAGTTTCTTGGGCTCGGATCTAAGACTTTGTTCACTAGTTTTTTGTATGGGGGCCTTAGGTACTTGTTGCTTGTCCACTGTGCTGAGGTGGCCAGTTGTGTCTATTGTGCTGGCATTTCAGGGTTGTCAATTTCCCTTATGGTGTGTGGCTGTGCCACTAATCTGCTGATTCAAGATCAAGTTACCTTTGTTGATCTGTGCTGTGATTATTAGATATCTGATGACTTAACTGGATTCTTTCTGTGTTGCACTGTGTTCCTCTTTTACAAAAGTTAGACAGACCAGTTTTGAAGTCCTTCTAAATTGTCTTAATCTAGAAAATTGTTTCACTTCATCTTTTTTTATATCTTGTCAGTCCAAAATTTGTATAGAGGCTTAATTTAATGGGATTTTTTTTGAGGTAAATTGGGAAGAGCTCAGGCAAGTTCCTGCCTTCTCTCCACCATCTTGGATCCACTTCCATGATAATTAATTCTTATAAATATCAGTCACATAACTTTTTTTTTCAGTTTCATCAGTGTCATGCTTGACTTCATATGCACCATAGTTGCCATGGGGTAACTACCCATGACAGAGAGTACCTTAGACTGCCCATCTGAAAAGCAACCCTCAAGCAATGACTTTCCAGTAAACAAAATAATTTCAAATTTCTAGATAAAACAAAAACAACAGAACCCTCTCCCTTTTTGGAATCCTCTAAGAATAAATTAAAATTAATCTACTTCATTCATTAGAGCAAGATACTTTGAATATATATGAGATTTTTTATTATCCTTTACAAATAAACAATCTTAATAGAGGATGGATATATACTGAAGGGAGTAGAGGCATCTAAATGAAAAAAATAGAACTTGTGTCATATATAAATGATTCATTTATTGCTTTTTTGCTTTGGATCTGAGAAGAGACAAGCATGGAGAAAGAAAGGAAATAGAAGGAAGGAATAGCAGTAAAAATATAAATGAAGTAATGTAGCATTTAAAGTGAAAATAAGATTAAAATTTCTCCCAAAAGGCAAAGGTAGTCAACTGAAAATGATAAGGTCATAATCTCAAACAGTTAAAGATGACTTTAAAATAATAGATAAAGCTAAGTTCAGCAAAGCATCAGGAACAGTCATGGGTTGCATATATAGAACAGTTCTATGCCAGAGAGAAGGGACAAGAATTATATATTTTGATAGAGGAAAAGCCATTTGTGAGAAAACCTTGACTTTAGTGGTAGAAAAATGAGCATCTATTCAAAAGCACCAACATTTTCCCAAGTTTCAACATATCCAATAATCACATTTGCCTTGTTCCCTTCACAAATGGCGATGCATCATTATAGTTATATTGGCATTCATCCTCTTTCTAGTTGACATGAATAAATGGATTACAGGCTACAGAGTATTCACAGTGTATTAGTTCTTGAGGTTCTCTGGTGTCTAGTTGATTTATTTGTGAACATTTTCAATGACTATCCTGATGGCATATGCTGTGATGACCAATGTGAATGAAATGTATTTTCTGATGGAGGTAATAAAAAAAGGCCGGAATGTGAATTATCATAGGAGGCTGAAGCTATTTGTACTTTGAAGAAGGAAAAAACTCTGCTGTTTTTGACCTTTTAGTGTTTTCTTGTGGCTAACTCTCTCAATGATCCATATGGTAAAATTGTAATCAATTGTAAAATGTGGAGCATATAAAACATAAGAAAGAGTTTTGATTACCAAACAACTCATAGAACATGTAGAAATGCAATTAAATTATTATAAAGTAGTACCTAATATAATATCTCTGAATTCTAAGGTTTATTTAATGGATTTTTGAGATGCTTGTTAATTGATTCTATCATATAATCTATGAATTTATTCTGCCATATTTAATTCTTCATTAGAACCAATAATCTAAGTATTGAATGTGAGCTGAAATGTGTACTAAACCCTTAGATATAAAAAATACTGAAAAATTGTGTGGAAGGACAATGATTTAATCCAGTACTCATTTTCTATGGGATAAAACTGAGACCCAGAGAGATGAATGGACTACACAGTTGTACCATACAAATATTCTACCAGAAGAACAGAACTCTACAACCAAAGTAACTCAGCTGAATATTTATGAATTTAGGATATGCCTTTTAAATGTTCTTAATCTTTGTTTTAATAAAATTATGAGAAATCTAGTTGAAATAATGGATAAAGTATTTGACCTGATGTCAGAAAGATCTGGGTTCCATTTCTATGTCACATACTAATTGTGTGATCTTGTGTAGGTCACTTCACTGCCTGACCCTGTTTTTTTAAAGTTGTAAAATGATAATAATAATAAAAGAATAATTATATAGTCACAAGATTTTTGTAACTATAGAATTAAACAATATTTGAAAAATATTATAAAATTCTAAACTAATGTATAAATGTTTTTGATGATAATAATGTTACTTAAGTTTCATTTTTCACATCTATAAAAGACTTAATATTTCCTACCTTACCTACTTTTGTAGAGTCATGTGGCTCTTCATTGATACTCTCCCTTAGATACTTATTTGTAAAGCTTATATGATGCATATAAAAAATCTTTGTTTACTCCAGAGTTACACAAATGTAAATTGGTGTTCTTATTATAATATATGAAGATTCAACTTCTCATGTTGCCTTTTTTTCTATTAAGGAAATAAATGTAAGCTTTTATTTACCTTGATTCACAGATACACAGTATTATAATACTATCAACTATAGAATGGATAAAAAGATTAATATTTTCATGTCTATAGTCTAAGGACTCAAATGGTTTATATGGTGTCTATGCCCAAGGGTACATTTATTATTGTATAAGTTAACATAGATAAGATGTTTTGAAACATTAAAGCACTATATAAATGCTGGGTCACATTTGTGTCATATTTCTTAGTTGACTACTAGGATTAGAATGAGAGAGAAAATCTCGGTGAGTGCTATTCTCCAATAAGCACGGCTAATGTTCTAGTGGCAACCTATTGATGATCATTGTTTTTCTTCTTGTGAAAGTGAGGATGAGCAATGAAACACAGTAGTTTGAAATAGATAAGAGGCATGGAGAAATCTTTCCATTATTAAAAAAAAAAAACCTCTCTCATTC
This sequence comes from Myrmecobius fasciatus, assembly GCA_023553655.1. Classification (NCBI taxonomy): domain Eukaryota; kingdom Metazoa; phylum Chordata; class Mammalia; order Dasyuromorphia; family Myrmecobiidae; genus Myrmecobius; species Myrmecobius fasciatus. The sequence continues at coordinate 4,823 of JAJPUD010017863.1, forward strand.
ATTCCATTTAATTAGATATTTAATTCTTATGAAAGCTTTTGGTAACATTTATTCTCTTCTGTTTCTCCATATTCAACATTTAAGATTAGGACATAGGAACTTTTGTTGTCAAGTGGCAAATTTTAAAGCAAAGGACAAAGGATTTGATGGAGGAAGGTAACTTCAGAGAATTAGCATAAGGCAGTATGAAAACATTTTCTGCTTCAAAATGCACTGAATCCAAAATAATGAATCACAAGGTGAAAGGGGCCAAAGAAAGAAAGAATGAAATAGACTAAACACCAACTGTGTTTGATTGCAATTTTGTCTAGGACTCTGATTTCCCAACTCTTTGTGAATCACTGGAAGTCATCTTACATGTAGTCCATGCCTGCTATGTGTAGCTGGAGCTTATTTGACATAAAGTAATGGAAGCTAGAGGTCAATATGAACTCTCATTACTTCCTGCTGTTGTCTGCCATTCCTGCAACTTAAGATATGGTACCCTCTGTAGCAACTATGTTCATCTAGAAGATACACTATAATTTGCATACTAAACACTGCCAATGTTCTTTGGTAAACATGATGGTGTGTTTTGGATCTTGATAGTAGTAATATAAATACATTTATGGAGTACTTATCATTAAATAAAGATCTCTTCTATGTGACATTCATTTCAGTTGATCTTTACAAAAATAAACAAAATGGAAAATAAAATGTTCATATTTAAGGTTTCTGATAAAGGCCTCATTTCTAAAATATATAAAGAATTGATTCAAAGAATTTAATCCATTCTACAATTGATAAATGATCAAGAGATATATTTTCAGATGAAGAAATTGGAACCATATCAAGTCATATTAAAAATTTCTCTAAATCGCTATTGATGAGAAAAATGCAAATTAAGTCAACTCTGAGGTACTACTCTACACCTCTCAAATTGGCTAAGATGACAAGAAAAGATAGTAAGAAAAGAAAGCAAATAATACATTGTTGGTGGAATTGTGAAAAACTCTGGAGAGCAATTTGGAACTATACCCAAATGGCTATCAAAAGGTGCATACCCTTTGATTTAGCAGTGTTTCTACTGGGCCCATATACCAAAGTGATCATAAAGGAGGGAAAGGGACCCCCATGTGCAAAAATGTTTGTAGTACCACTTTTTATAGAGGCAAGAAACTGGAAACTGAGCGGATGCCCATCAATTAGAGATTGGCTGAATAAGTTATGGTATATTAATGTTATGGAATATTATTGTTCTGTAAGAAACAATCAGCAGAGTGACTTCAAAGAGACCTGGAGAGACTTAAATGAATTTATGATAAGTGAAATGAACAGAACCAGGAGATTATTGTACATGGCAACAACAAGATTATATGAACAATTCTAATGGATATGGCTCTTTTTAGCAATGATATATTTGAGGCCAGTTCCAATGATTTTGTTATGAAGGGAGCCATTTATATGCAGAAAGCAGATTGTGCAAACTGAGTGTGGATTATAATTGTAATCAATGTTTTTGATGTTTGCTTGCATTTTGTTTTCTTTCTTATTTTTTTTCCTTTTTGATCTGATTTTTCTTGTGCAGCATGATAATTGCATAAATATGTATACATATTTTGGATTTAACATATACTTTTCAAAAAAATGTTTAACATATATTGGATTACTTGCCATCTAGGGGAGGAGTGAGAGAAGGAAGAGAAAATTGTGCAACACAAGGTTTAACAAGGGCCAATGTTGAAAATTAATTTATACATAGGTTTTGAAAATAAAAAGATGTAACAAAAATTATATTTTTTTAAAAAAAGTCAAAGGCAAAAAAAATACAGCAAAGTTTCTTGCACAGGACTTCTGGTGTATAACATAGTAACTTGTACATGGCAATCATGCAATTTTACCTGTTGTTTTGTTTCTTTAAAAGTAAACCATTTTCAAAGTCTTCCTAAAGTTATGTATTTAGTGAATTTATTTCAGAATATTCTACATTAATGTTTATTTAAAAGTAAATATAATTTAGGATGGAGTAATTAGGACAGAGATTATGAAGGGAAAATTAATAAATTACATGTAGTTGACATTTAATAACTCTGCTTATCTGGGGAATACTTCAGATTAAAAGTTTGCATGTCTGCAGAGATTTGTAACCATATTAAAATACATTTCTTGATTATAAGGTAATTATATTTTTCAACACTATGGAAACAGTTTGCCAAAAATATAACAATGGAAAGAAATTGAAGTACTTGCAATGTGTACCTAAAGGCTTCTGAAACATCAAGAGACAAACATTGTCACTAAATAATCCACAGGAGAAAATAAATAAAATTCTGAAGTTTGCCACTAAATATCATTAGTGGTAGAAATCACTTTTATATTAATAGTTAATGGGGGGCAATTATTTTAGAAAGTGCTGTCAGGTGATGTATGCTAAAATAATGACTGTTTTATTAAAAATAATCCTAGTGTTTGCATTATGCATCTCAGAAATTTAAACTTCTTTGGAACATCTTAAAGGGAAAATGAAAGCATTTTAAACCCATTTTACAGATATGTAAAGTGAAATCAAAAGAAATCACTTATCATGTCAACACCTTATGTTCAATTAAATTCATCTTATTTAATTTAAATGAAATTAATATTATAGATCCAAGAATTAATTAACGTATTACAAATATGTATACACAGTGATTTATCTTTATATATCTTTCATTATATTCTGTTTCCAAAGGACCATTGAGCAATAGAGTTCAGCTGAGGTACTTCAAGGAAGTGCATATGAAAGGGCTCTATAAAGCTGCAAAGAATATAAATTGTCAATATTCTCTTGTGCATGGGCCAATCAAATTAAATTCACAGGGGTATATCAGCAAAGGTTTGGCCATCAGCAAATGATTTTCTTTTCTTTACCCTAACTTTAGATGAAAATTTCAAGAAAGAAATTCTGAAGAAAAAGAATGATCCTGATGAGGAAGAAAAATAAGAAAATGAAAAACATAATGCTGAAGGAGAGGGAATTCAAACCCTTACATTTTTAAAGTTATATATTAAAGAAATAATTTTGAAGTGACTAAGGATAAATCACAAATAATAGCAGCATCCAAGAAAAACAATTAATATAAGTTTTGAATTAGAGAATGAACTAGGTTGATTGTGAATACTAAAGGAAGTAAGATTAGTCAAAAAAGCTTTGAGATTTAAAAATGGGAAAATGGGAAAAATAAAAAAAATGGAGAAAATTTCAAAAGAAAGAAACACTATTCATAGGGAATATATCGTTGATATTTAACAAGAAAGAAATATTTGATGACTAATTTTTTCTCTTCTGAAAATAAACATTGTACCAGGCAAGTTAGCATCCAAACACACACACACACACACACACACACACACACACACACACACACATATACCAGGAAAGGGGAAAAACAAGAAAATTGAGAAAATGATGAGACAGGACTCACTATCTTTGGTGTTTTCAAGTTGAAGGACCCAGAGGAGCCACACCTAATGTGGGAAGAAATGAGAAAATGGCTTTAGCACTGGGGATGAGTTAACTGCCTTGCAATTATTTAAATAAGGAAGAAATTGGATTTAGCAAAATATACATATATTTACATTTACAAATGTCCAGATTGATTTCTTGGTGCCACCAGTTCTGTAGATTGGAAGCTCGAAAAAATCTCCCATTCTTAGGTCAATTTTGTCAATTGCCCCACCTTAAGTTTGTTTTCGAGTTCTTTCCTTAATATTCTTTGTCATTAGAAGGTTACAAGTGAAGCACAATGATATTCCATTATTATCCTCCATTTTCATTTTGTGACCATGCCATATATATTTTCATTTATTCCATTGATACTTTTATGTCTTTGTTTTTTCTTTATAATTTTATATAATCTTTCTTTATAATCATATTTTTTGTTTATAGTTATTTGTTTATTAAAGTTTGCAGCCTGTTTATACCCATTATATTTAAAATTTATTGCTTTCTGAATAATAACCAATTTTAATTCTGTAATTCAATCTTTAATTCTGTTTCATGTTCTGTAGAACACTGCAAACAACAGAAGCTGAACTTCTATTTCAGGGAAAATGTAAAGCTATATTATGGAGGAGATAATTTTTGGGAACTTAACAAGGGAAAAAGTACTAAAAGCCAACATAGCTTTCTCAGGAAAAGGTGATGTCAGACTGATCTCATTTACTTTTAACAAATTAATGAATGGTATAATGGGGACTTGTCCTGGATAATAATATGCTTAGATTTGAAGAAACATATATAACTAAAAATCTCATTATGATTGCTTATTAGATGTATTAGGGGTTAATATAATTAGGCAAATTTGACACTATTTGGCTTGCTGGACCCAAAATATGGTCAACAATTATAGTTTATCAATCAGGAAGTCTTCAGACAAGTCCAAGGAACTATTCTTGATTCTATGTGATACAACATTTTATTTCAAATTTTTAAATGAGTCAAACTTAGAAAAAATGTTATTTTATTATATATAGTAATTAGAACATAGAAAGATTTTGACAGACCAAAATGATGTGCTAAATACACATGTGTCAAGTTTGGCCCTATATTTATATGTGTGAATATTTGAAAACCATTTTTGTAACCCTAGGATAGGGACATATGGCTGAAAAAAGGTTCCCATGAAAAAATATGGAATGATTTTAGTAGACTATAAACTTGATATAAGTTAACAATATAACCTGACAGCTACAAGACAAAATGCTAATAAGCATTTATCAGACAACATAATGTCCAGAATAAGAAGAGATGCTTACTTTATACCTTAATAAACCTTCCCTGAATTGCTAGGACATATCCAGAAGAAAGAAACTAGAATGAAGAGATAAGTAAAAAATATGCCATGTGAAAATGAATAGAAAGAATTGCCATTTTTAATTTTTTTTCAAACTGATCCAAATATTCTAGAGAGCAATTTGGAACTATGTTCAAAAGTCTATCAAATTGTGCATACCCTTTAATCTAGCAGTGCCATTACTGGGTCTGTATCCTTACAAAATCATAAAGGAGGGGAAATAATGTCATGTGCAAAAATATTTGTGGCAGCTCTTTTTGTGGTAGCAAAAAAATTAGAAAATGAATTGATGCCCATCAATTAGGGAATATTTGCATAAGTTGTGGTGTATGAAGATAATGAAATATTATTGTCTTATAAAAATGATGAACAAGATGATTTTAGAAAGGTCTGGAAAGATTTATATGACCTAATGCTCAGAGAAACAAGCAGAATCAGAAATACATTGTATACAATAATAACAGAAAGAATGTGTGATGATCAACTATGACAGACTTAGTTCTTCTCAGTGGTTCAGTGACCCAAAACAATCTGAATAGACTTTGGACATAAAATGCCATCTGTATACAGAAAAAGAACTAAGGAGACTGAATGTAAATCAACATATGCTATGTTCACTCCTTTTTTTAAACTATCTCATTTTTTTTCCCTTTTACTCTGATTTTTCTCTCCTAACATGATTCATAAAGCAATATGCATTAAAATTTTTTAAAAAATTATAAAAAGTAAGGAGAGAAAGAAAATTATACTTTAGTTTTTGCTTAGAGTTCATAATTTCTCCCTTAGTAAGTGAATAGCATTTTTTTAAAGTAATGAATCCTTTGGAAGAATCTTGGATTATTGTATTAATTAAACTAACCAATGCTTTTTAACATTTTTTAACCTTTTATTTACAAAATATGTACATAAATAATTTTCAATATTAACCCTTGCAAACCTTCTATAACACTTTTTTCTCTCCCTTCATTCTCCCCATCCCCTCTCTTATACAGCAAGTAATCCAATATATGTTAAAAATATGTAATTATTCTATACATATTTACATATTTATCATGATGCATAAGAAAAATCAGATCAAAAAAGAAAGAAAATTAGAAAGAAAACAACAAAAAGTGTAAAAACCATGTTGTGATCCACAATCAGTCCTTATAGATTTCCTTCTTGATGCAGATGGCTCTCTTCATCACATACCTATTATCATTGCCTGAATCATTTCAATGTTGAAAAGAGAGACATCCATCAGAATTGATAATCATATAATCATGCTGTTGTTGTGCATAATGTTTTCTTGGTTCTACTCCTTCACTTGGCATCAGTTTATGTCAGTCTTTCTTTTTTATTAAATTAAAGCTGTTTATTTTCACAACATATGCATAGATAATTTTCAACATTCATCTTTGCAAATCTTTGTGTTCCATTTTTTCCTTTACTTCCTCTCTCTTCCCTAGATGGCAAATAATCCAATATATATTAAACATGTGCAATTCTTCTATACATATTTCCAAAATTATGGTGCACTAGAAAAATCAGATTAGTAGGAAAAAATGAGAAAAAAACAAAAAATAGATCTAATTGAAAAAGATAACCAAAAAAAAATTTTGCTAAAACTTGTCATAGACAATGAGTTAAAATTAAAAAAGATGATGTTTCTCTTAGAAATAGAAATGTGTCAAATTTGTAAAAATAATAACCCTCTCAGAACTACATAAATATTAAAAAAACAGAAATAAATCAAGGAAATGAATAGAATGTTCAGCCATACTCCAATTGATGGAATCTAGTGTTTCCAGTTTCTTGTCACTACAAAAGGACTGCTACTAACATTTTTGCACGTGTGGGTCCCTATCACTTTGTATGATACTTTGAGATACAGGGCCAGTAGACCCTGCTAGATCAAAGGGTGTGAGCAGTTTGATAGTGCTTTGGGTATAATTCCATAATGCTCTTCAGAATAGTTGGATCAGTTTACCAACTCCACCCAAAAAAGTATTAATGCCACAGGTTTCCTTTCACAATTTATTAATTGAAGAATGGCTATTATTCTTATAAATTTGTGTCAATTTTCAAAATATTTTAGAAATGAGGCCTTTATCAGAATGCTTGAATGTAAAATTTTCCTCATTTTATTGCTTCCCTTCTAATCTTGTTGGCATTGGTTTTGTTTGTACAAAATCTTTTTTACTTAATATAATCAAAATTATCCATTTTCATAATGTACTATAGTTCATCTTTGGCCACACATTCTATTCTTCTGCAAAGATGTGAGCTCTCCTTTGTTCTTCTAATTTGTTTATAATATCACTATGTCTAAATCATGAATCCATTTCAACCTTATCTTCGTATAGGGTGTTAGGTGTTGATAAATGTCTCATTTCTACCATACTGTTTTCCAATTTTCCCAGCAATTTTTTGTCAAATAGTGAGCTCTTGTCTCAGAAGCCAAGGTCTTTAGGTTTATAAGATACTAGATTATTATAGTCATTTACTAGTGTGTCTTGTGAACCTAACCTATTCCACTGATTAGCTATTCTATCTTAGCCAGTAGCAAATGGTTGTGATGACTGAATACCCAACTTTTTCAAGTAGATTATCATTACAAAATTTCTGTTAACTGTGCCAAATGATCTCCTGATTTTTCTAAATTTACTTCACATCAGTTGATACAGATCTTATGATGTCTTTGACTTTTTTCTGAAACCTGCTCCTCAAGTTTTTATTAACACAATTGTATTTTCATCACAAGCACATACCAGCACTATGGATATAGTATTAATAGTTTTTTTTTTGATAACTTTGTTTTCAGAAATATGTGCACCAGAAATAATAGAATTTTCTTAATATAGGTTTGTCCTGTTTTGTGATATTCTGCAACTCTTTCTAAATTGAAATTGCAAATATGATTGAAATTCTGATTTTAGTGAGTCTATTAATTTTCAGAAGCTGAATAAAATTGATGCATGATGAGGGTTAAATTACAGTACAAAAATGTATAAAGGCTATTTCACTGGGTTAAGATTTGCAAATATCTATCATTTTTGTCTAATTTAAAATAACTTTACAAATGAACAGAAATATATATTTTCCAAAGATATTATCATTTATCTCATTTTTTTTCATTTAAACATTTAGCTATCAATGACCATTTTAGTGACTGCAAGTTTTTTACTTGAAAGAAAGGGGGGGGTGGAGAGCCTACAAATTTCCCAAAGCTTAAATTCATATTATTCATTGCTATGGTTTTAGCCATTTTCCATTGTCAAAATACAAATATTTTTGGAAGAGAGAACTGAGTCTTTCAAAAATTTATATGTTAATGTGAAAAATCATACATGATTTCTTTTTTTGTGGATCAGGTTTGGATGAGCCTGAAGTATGAAATAAAGTTATTACATAAGTGTTTCATGCATATGAAGAAAGGGGCAATTATAATGGTTTCAAATGACCTTAGAAGGGGAGATTGGAGGAACTAAAGACAAACAATGATTCCTATATATCTGAATACTATAACAACAACAGTAGAAACAACAATACAGGTAATGTCATTTTTCTCAATGAGAAAGATCAAGTAAATGTAGCAAACAACTCAAAATTTTAAGGAGGTCACTTTCCAGATGTGTCATTATAATTAACAAAGAGTTGTTGAAGTAAATTGAATATCAGTATTAATAGACCTTTAAGATTACAGAAGGTTATTTAATTAACAGAAACTGCCCTGGTAAAGGCGACAAAGAAGGGAAATTATCCTAGAACAAATTTTGAAAGTGATTTTTTAAATGATTATTTTTTTTTCTCCCTCTGCTCATCTAATAGTCAAGTTTCTTCATTATGGCCCACAAATTGAATAAAATCAAGATTATATGTAAAACTGAATAAATGAAAGCTAAGAGATAATATTTGCATAGTGGATAAAATATTAAATTTGGAGTCAAAAAGTGGGTTGGTTTCTAATACATATTGCCTATAAGACCATGATCAAAATGATACTTTTTCAATGACCTCAGGCATCTATCTAACATGAACTATCTAGATAAATTGATATTTCTGCACTAGTAAAGGGATACTTCATAAAAAGTTCATTTCTTTGATGAAGTTATGGATTTGGACAGCATTTTCCCTCCAAATTAAAACAAAGAAAATATTTCAGAGAAGAAAAATAAGTTAAATTTCATTCATTGTAAAGGTAACTATTTTACATCAATTTATAAATAAAGGGTATGATTTTCTACTCACTTCTTCCTTTATTCAAGAAAAACTAAATTTAATAAAGACAGAATTAAATGTGTACGCATGCTCACACACACAAATACATCCAAATAAACATAATGATTTTATCTTGAAATAGTCAACATAATTTTATCTTGAAAATTTTTCAAGAAAAATTAACATTGCTTTTAATTTTTGGTGCTTCATTATTATTAATTAATCATTAAATTTTCTCTCAAAAACAGTTTGCTGTGTAAACATAAACAACAAAAGTTTTAATTAGGATTTTCCTGTTAGGTGAAAACAAATTCAGTGGATCATGAAAGTTTTAAATAAGTTGATTTCAGGCAAGGCATTCCAAACCAGAGAAATTTAGGTTCTCTTTTTTAGATAGTGTTGGTTTTTGGACCAACAATATAATGTCATAAAACCCATAACCATTTAATGGGAAAAGTATCACTTAATATAAAACTCTTCCTTGCAGTTGAAGAAAATGAAGCCCAGAGATATTAAATAATATAAATGATAATTATTGCTATTGTTTTGTAAAAAAAATAGAATGTTACATTTGAAAAGTTATTGATCATGGATTCAAAAGGCTTAGGTTTAAGTGAGGATTTTCCACATGCTATCATCATGATAACTAGTTTATCACAAAATGTTTCTGAGCTACAGATGCTTATTTGAATATGAAGTTATTATTTTCTACTCAAAAAAGTAGACTCATGGAATAAGAAGATGAGTTGTAATGCCTAATAAGTCATATATGACAGAAATGACAAGGTACATACTAGAACTAAGGTATATTAACATTCTCTTTTTCTCTTTTGAGATCTCAGACTTCCTTAGTTCATGATCATATAACAACACATCAGAATATAAGGTACTTGAGGGAAGGGATTGTACTATTTTTGACTCTTTCTACTATCAAATAGAAATTAATTACTCAGAAATCCTATTCAAATAGTTGCATAATATTTTGATAATAATAAATATATCTTAATAATGATAAGAAGAAACAATGAGTATTGATTTTTTAAAAGAAACTTTGAAGGTATATCTTGTTCAGGATAAACATGTTCAGGATAAACATTCTCTTATATCCTTTACATCAGCCAAATATTGCTGGTTCAAAATGATGACTCTTGGATACATTCTGATTTTCAAATTGCACAATTATCCAGAACATTACTATTCCCCCAATATTCCCCATATTATTATGGTTAATTAAGTAGTTACTATATTAAGAAACTCTTTAGGTCCTTACCTTTTGATATGTAATTGGAGTTTGTAATTGGAGTCAGAAAAACCTGAGTTGAAATCACCATCTCAGATGCTTATGTGATACTACAGCAGTTTTTAACACATATTTGGATTATATTTTTCTCATTGGAAAATGAATCCATTAGAAATGATATCCTCTGAAGTCAACCATATCTACAGTATTACAATAAAAATTGCTTTAAAAATCTTTAGCTCCTTGATAACTCCTTGATAACTCATATATTGATAACCTAGCTACATGATACAGTACATAGAATGCTGAACCTGGAGTTGAGAAGATTTGTCTAATCTACCACAGTAATTTAAAAGCTCTGTAATCCTGGACAATTAATTTAATTTAATTTATATTTATTTACATTTTTATAAATTATTTGAAAACCTTAAAATGATCCAGCTCAGATGGAGGAGTAAAGGCAGGAACTCACAAACGCTCTCCTTCAAACTCTTCTAAATGTTCTTATGTGATGAATTGAAATAAATGTTATAGAACTCACAAAAGGATGGAGTAAAACAATTTTCAGGCCAAGACAGCTTACATGGTAAGCAGAAAAAGTCTGTTGAGAGCAAAACATAGTCAAATGAAGCTTGCACCAGCCCCAGCAAACCAGAAGCAGGTTTTAGGAGCCATTGACTAAGCAGCAGCTGTTGCTGCTGCTGCTTCTTCCAAATATCTTAACTCTTATACAATAAGGGAATCAAACAGTTGGTCAGAAAGATTAAATGGGTCTCTTTGCTACCTCTAAGGCAGGACTCTGTTGCTTTACTCATACTCTTATTTGAGTCCCAGCCCTGGGTATGAGTTTCAGGGCAAGGAGGAGATATTATAGATCAGAGCTTACAGGCACAGTAGAGTGGAGACCATTGTGACAGTTCCAGCACAGACTTCTTGGGGTCACTCGCAGAGCAGAACACAGACCAAGAGAAGAGTAAATATACCTCTCCTTAGATTATACTAGATTGGGAGAACTAAAAACTTTAAGTTGCCTAAACATATTTTTGAAAAATAGCAGCATAAAAACTCTGAAGCTTGAAAGAATGAACAATCAATCTTGGAAACAGAACCCTATTTTAACAGAATTAAAAGTCAAGTAATAGTTTGGGAAAATGACAAAGCACATAAAAACATTTTTACCATATAAAGTTACCACAGTGACAAGGAAGATAAAAACACACACTCAGAAGATAACACGATCAAAGCTTTTATATCTGAAGCCTCTAAAATGAATTTATCTCACTCGGGTCATGGAAAGACTTACAAAGGACTTTGAATATCAAGCAAGATGAGTAGAGGAAAATATTAGAGAAATGCAGATGGTATAAGAAAATCATGAAAAACAAGCTAAGAGCTTGGTAAGGGAAATACACATGCACACACACACACTCACACTTACATTCACACTCATATGCATACCCATAGATACAATATATGAAGAAATAACACCTTAAAATTTGGACCAGGCCAAGTGATAAAGGAAGTACAAAAAGCCAATGAAGAGAAGAATGGCCTTACATCCCAAAAAGATCTTAAAGGAAGGAAAGGGACTCACATGTGCAAGAATGTTTGTGGCAGCCCTTTTTGTAGTGGTTAGAAACTGGAAGCTGAATGGATGGCTATCAATTGGAGAATGGCTGAATAAATTATGGTATATGAATATTATGGAATATTATTGTTCTATAAGAAACGACCAGCAGGATGATTTCAGAGAGGCCTGGAGAGACTTGCATGAACTGATGCTGAGCAAAATGAGTAGAACCAGGACATCATTGTACATGGCAACAACGGGACTATATGATAATCAATTCTGATGGACATGGCTCTCTTCAGCAGTGAAATGTTCCAAAATACTTCCAATTGTTCAGTAAAGAAGGCCATATACACCCAGAGAGAGGGATATGAAATGTGGCCACAACATAACATTTTCATGCTCTCTGTTGTTATTTGCTTGCATTGTGTTTCCTTTCTCAGATTTTTTTTTCTTGTAGATGCAATTTTTCTTGCACAGCAAGATGTGTGGAAATGTGTATACATATATTTGATTTGTCAGTATTTAACATAATTAACATGTAGTGGACTTCCTGTCATCTAGGGGAGGGGTGGGGACTAGGGTGAAAATTTGTAATGGAAAGCTTTGTAAGAGTCAATGTTGAAGAATTACCCATACATATTTTTTTTTTGCAAATAAAAAGTTTTAATTAAAAAGAGAGAGAGAGAGAGAAAAGAATGGCTTTAAAAGCAGAATTGGCCAAAAGAAAAGATAGGCATAAAACTTTACTGAAGAAAATCTCCATTAAAGTAGAATTACCCAAGTTGTGGGAGGGGGACATTCAATGTAGAAAAGAAATCCTTAAACATAGAATTGAGCAAATAAAAGCTAAGGACTTTGTGAGAAATCAACAAATAATAACGTAAAAGCAAAATACTGAAAAAATAAAAGACAATGTGAAATATCTCATTGGGAAAAAAAACCTGACTTGAAAATAGATCCAGGAAGGATAATAAAAATTATTGGACAATCTGAAAACCATGATAAAAAAAGTAGCTTATATATTTTCTTTCATGACCTCATCAGATAAAACTTCCTGGTATTCTAGAACTAGAAAATAAAATAAAAATTGAAAGAATCTACTAATCATATCTTTAAAGTGATCTCAAAATTAAAATTCTCAGGGATAATTTAGTCAAGTTCCAGTGGTTAAGGAGGTTAAGGTTAAGGAGAAAATATTGCAAACAACCAGAAAAAAATAACAACTCAAATATTATGGAGACACAAGATTTAACAACCTATTCATTAAAGAATCAGTGCATTTAGTATATGATACTCTGGAGGGCAAATGAACTAGGAGTAGAACAAAGAATCACTGACCTTCAGGAGACAAAAATAAATGTTCAATGAAATTGAGGACTTTCAAACATTCTTCATGAAAACAAAATAGAAATGAATAGACAATTTTACTTTCAGTTACAAGACAAAAGAGAAGCACAAAAAAGAAAACAGGAAAGGAAAATTACAAAGGATTAATACAGTTAAACTGTTTACATTTCTACATGGGAAAATAATGCTTGTAATTATTAAGAACATTCTCATTATTAGGGTTGTTAGAAGAAGTATTTAAAGACTAAAGCCACATTTGTAATTTGAATATCAGTGGATGATATCTAAAAAAATAAAAGTAAGGGATGAGAGAAGAATGTATTGGGAAACTTGGAAAGAGTGAGGTAGAATGGGGTTGATTCCTACATAAAAGATGTAGGAAAAATCTTTTACATCAGATGGGAAAAGAGAGGAGGTAAAGGAGATTGAGCGAACCTTACTCTTGTCAGAATTGGCTCAATCACCCTCAGTTGGATATAGAAGTTCATCTTACTCTGCAATAAAATAGGAGAAGGCAGATCATGATAGAAGGGAAGCCAGACTGATTTAGTCAGAAGCAAAAACCTTATGAGGAGGGTTGAGGTGAAATGAGAAAAACAATAGAATAATTGGATTGGGGAGAAATGGGTGAAAGAAAATACATTTTTAAAATATGGGAAAAGTTTTTTGAAGTTAGTTTCCCTGATAAATCCCTAATTTCTTAAAATATAGAGTTCAGCCTCTTGAAATATGGTATACAACTTCATATGCAACTGAATTTGATGATTGAAGAATTATGAACTATTAGTAAATTTTGATTTGCATATATATATATATATATATATATATATAGATAGAGAGAGAGAGAGAGAGAGAGAGAGAGAGAGAGAGAGAGAGAGAGAGAGTAAAATTCTCAGGTGAAAAGAAGTCACAATTGGAAAAAAAATTAAGAAGCCCTAAATAGAAAAAGGAGTCAAATTTATAAAAAAAAGTCATTATCCATTTAATAAATGATCAAAAGATATGAACAACTTTTAGAGAAAGTAATCAAAGCTATCTATAGCAATATGAAAAAAAAAGTTTGTCTGGAGACCACATGCAGTAGCAGTAATAGTTGCTGTAGCAGCAGGATGTTTAAAAGTTTTCATTCTAGAAATAGCTGGACAACTGTAAGAAAGAGGTTCATGGGAAGTTGGTGGAGTCAGTCAGAAGTTATCAAACTCTCCAGATTTTCCCAAGAAATAGCAAAAAAATGCACCTCAGTGTGAATGTAGACTGATGAAAAACAAAGAAAACTTGGAGCAGAACAGAAGTCCTCCTGGGACAACCTGAGAAGAGTCAAAGAAAGAATCAGGATGGGGTTTAACAAGTATGAAGTACAAACACTTTCAGGCTAGCTCCACAGAAACAGCAAGTAGGAAGTCCTAGGGATATCTGTTTTCAGCTGGAGTCTGAGGTGAAACTATGGAAATTTTTAAACAGTGCAAAGAGTTTGAGGCCTCAGTTCATGAAGACTGAGGGAATCTCTGCTAATTAGGAATGCCAGGTCCAGTTCTGTTACTGAGACAGGACACTGGTTGAGAAGGAACAAGCAAATCCAGAAAGTTCAGAAGCAGTGGAGTGCTTGCAGCAGGTATTTACAGAAGGGTGGAGCTTTTGCTTGGGGAGTCAGAAGGGAGAGCTGAAGTGAATTTAGAGGCACCATCTTCCCCACCCCAGGACAGAGGTGATTACACTGATAGTTTTCATTTTTAAAAAAGTGAACTGGCAAAAAAGACAGCACCCAGTCATAGACATTTACTATGGGAATAGGAAAAATCAAGGTTAATCTTCAGGGGAAGACAATGAATTTTTAAAAAGCATTTTTTGCCCCAAAGATTAGCATTAAATGACTACATGCCCAGAAAGAATTTATAGAATAATTCAAAAAAGAATTTAAAAATCAAGTGAAAACTGAGGAAAAACTAAAAAACAAAATAAAAACAATTCAAGAAAAATGATAATGTAAAAAAAAAAACAAAACAAAACTAGAAATGAAGATACAGAGACTGAAAGAAGAATACAATACTTTAGAATTGGGCAAAGGAAAGTCAGTGGAGCTATATGAGACAGAAATAAGAATGCAAAATATAAAGAATGAAAAAGTTGGAGAAGATGTGAAAATATTATAAGAAAAAAATATAAAAAAACAATAGAAAACAATAGAAGAAAAATATAAGAATAATTTGACTATTATGTGAAATTTATGATAAAAAGAAAAAGAATCTTGACACAATAATGCAAGAAATAAGTCAAAATTTGTCCTGGAGTAATAGAACATGAGGTGAAAGTAAAAATAGTAAAAAAAAAAAATTCCACTGATCTCCACCTCAAGGAGATCCTTTGTTGGAAACACATAGGAATAATAATACCAAATTTTGAAACTTCCATATAAAAGACAAAATTTTGCAAGAAACCAAAAATAAATAAATAAATTCAAATATGCTGGAGTTACAATGAGAGTTATACAGACTTAGCAGTCATGATAAAAGATTGCAGGTGCTGGAATAATATACACAACAAACAAAAGAACTCGTCCTGTGGCAAAAAAAAATGGGAAGAAAAGAGTTGGGAGAAAAGATAAGGGAGGGATTCATGGGGGTACTAAGTAATGGGCAACATAAGGAGCAGAATTATAATAGAAAACATAACAGGGATAGGAAAAAAGAGATGTGCTACAACATCAGGAGTAGAATTTATTAGAAAAAAAGTAGGTCTACTAATCTTTATCTTAGATTCAAAATTAAAAATTCAATCAAAATAGAAATCTACATTATATGTCAGCTATATTGATGATATTTTAGATGCATGTCTACAAATGGATTGCTTGGTTATTGTCCTTCTTTCTCAAAAAGGAACAAAATGACATCACTATGGTAAGTGTTCACCTGCGGCTGATCAGCTAAACACAAGCTTAAAATTATCTGGCAAAAATTGGACACAAATAGTCCTTAGGAACATTTCAGGTGACTTCTCTAATTTAGTGCATTTCTTCTGAGCTAATTCAGTTCTGCTTTTCTTATAGCATGCAGTACTTTCTCTGATGAGAGCACACCATTCTAAGTGGTCTTGTGCCAGTTTCTCCCATGGCATCAATTCTAAAGTTCTTAAGAGAGATTTTGAGAGTATCCTTATATTCAATTTTCAAAACATCTTGTGAGTACTTGTCTTAGTGAATTTTCCATAAAATAATTTTTTTTTTGGCAAAAATAGATTTAGCATTTGAACAATGTGGTCAGTCCAATGGAGTTTGGATGAATGCTTAAGTATGTGCGTGTGTGTGTGTGTGTGTGTGTGTGAGAGAGAGAGAGAGAGAGAGAGAGAGAGAGAGAGAGAGAGAGAGACAGACAGACAGACAGACAGACAGAGAGAGAGAGAGAGACTTTTATTGAGCTTGGGTACAATAAGGATTTTTCATTTAGGCATTTTTGTGGCTGTTTTCATATTGTTACTTTTTCCCCTAAATTTATGTTTTGGACTTTCCTGACACTATACGTTTTATGATTAAATATTGTGTCATTGTTCATTTTTCCAGTATATTTCTTGACTTTGAACTTCATGTTGAGTTTGGTCTTTGCTCATCTGGAGATCAGGAATCACTGTGGCAAGTTTTGGGATTTTTCAATCTGTTGTTTTCAGAACTAGCACTGGGGATCTGCAAGTTTTTCTGCTTAAAAAGTGGTGTGATCCTGAGAGAAGTCTGGTCTTTGTTCTCCTAATGTTCACTCTAGTATTGCCCAGGAAGGGCATCTCATTCCCTAAAGTCACAAGTTCTAGTGTTCCCGTTTTCTTGGACCCATGACTAGAGGCTCTGTTTTTTTTTGTTGTTGTTTTGTTTTGTTTTGTTTTGTTTTGTTTTGTTTGTTTTATTTTTTTTAATCATCCTTTCCTTCCAGGAACTATAACCCAGAACTTTATTATTAGCAATAGATGCCAATCAATATTGGATATCTTCAGTGCCTTCAAAAAGTTATCTATAATCTCTTTCTCTCTCTCTCTCAATCTCTTTCTCTCTCTCTCTCTCTCTCTCTCTATATATATATATATATATATATATATATATATATATATGCAAATATGTACCAAGCCCCCACTAAATACATTGTCTACAACAGTAAAGGAATTATAAATCAAATAAATATTTTTGTATTTTTGACAGACTAATAAAATAAAAGGGGAAATTCCCACACAAATATATAAATTCATGGACATTCCCACAAAGAAAGGAAATTATTCCTCAAGTATTATTTATTTTATTTTTATTATTAAAGCTTTTTATTTGTATAACATATGTATGGGTAGTTCCTCAGCACTGATCTTTGCAAAGCTTTCCATTACAAACCTTACCCCCAGTCCCCTCCGCTCCCCCAGATAGCAGGAAGTCCACTACATGTTAATAATGTTGAAATATTTGACAAGTTGTGCAAGAAAAATCCTATCAACAAGAAAAAAAAGAAAATCAGAGAAAGGAAAAGCAATGCAAGCAAACATCAATAGAGAGCATGAAAATGTTATATTGTGGTCCACATTTCATATACCTTTCTCTGGGTGTATATGGTTTTCTTCACTGAATAATTGGAACTGGTTTGAGACAATTCTTTGTTGCAGAGAGCCATGTCCATCAGAGTTGATCATCATGTAATATTATTGTTGCTGTGTATAATGATCTCCTGGTTCTGCTCGTATCACTCAGCATCAATTCATGCAAGTCTCTCCAGGCCTCTCTGAAATCATCCTGCTGGTCGTTGCTTACACAGGAATAATATTCCATAAAATTCATATACCATAATTTATTCAGCCACTCTCCAATTGATGGGCATCCATTCATTTTCCAGTTTCTAGCCACTACAAAAAGGGCTGCCACAAACATTCTTGCACATGTGGGTGGGTCCCTTTCCCTCCTCTGAGATCTCTTTGGGATATAAGCCCAATAGAAACACTGCTGGGTCAAAGAATATGCACAGTTTGATAACTTTTTGAGTATAGCTCCAAATTGCTCTCCAGAATGGTTGGATCCCTTCACATATCCATCAACAATGTATTAGTGTCCCAGCTTTCCCACATCCCCTCCAGCATTCATCCGTTATTTTTTCCTGTCATTTTAGCCAATCTGACAGTTGTGTAGTGGTACCTCAGAATTGTCTTAATTTGAATTTCTCTGATCAGTCGTGATTTGGAGCAACTTTTTATATGACTAGGGATGGTTTTAATTTCATCATCTGAAAACTGTCTGTTCACATCCCTTGACCAGTTATTTATTGAAGAGTGGCTTGATTTCTTATAAATATGAGACAATTCTCTATATATTTTAGAAATGAGGACTTTATCAGAATCATTAAATGTAAAGATGATTTCCCAATTTGATGCTTCCCTCCTAATCTTGTCTGCACTACTTTTGTATGTACAGAAACTTTTTAACTTAATATAATCAAAATTATATATCTGGTATTCAATTAAGAGTTTCAGATCTTCTTTGGACACAAATTTATTCCATCTCCACAGGACTGAGAGGTAAACTACACTACGTTCCTCTAATTTGCTTACAACATGACTCTTTATGTCTAGATCATGAACCCATTTAGATCTTATCTTGGTATGTGGTGTTAGGTGTGGGTCAAGCCCTATTTTCTTTCACATTAGTTTCCAAATTTCACAGCAGTTTTTGCAAATAGAGAGTACTTATTCCAAAAACTGGGGTCTTTGGTTTTATCAAACACTAAATTGTTAAAGTTATTGCCTAGATTGTTCTGATAGCCTGTCCTATGCCACTGAGCGGCTGCTCTATTTCTCAGCCATTACAAAACGGTTTTGATGACCGCTCCTTTATACTATAGTTTTAGATCTGGTAGAGGAAGGCCACATTCATCTGTCTTTTTTTTTCATTAATTCCCTTGAAATTCTTGACATTTTGTTATTCCAAATGAACTTTCCTATTATTTTTTCTAGATATGTAAAATAATTTCTTGGGAGTTTGATTGGTGTGGCACTAAATAAATAGATTAGTTTGGGTCATATTGTCATTTTTATTATATTTGCTTGGCCTACCCATGAGCATTTAATGTTTTTCCAATTGACTAGGTCTGCTCTTATTTGTGTGGAAAGTGTTTTGTAGTTTAGTTCATATAGTTTCTGACTTTTCCTTGGCAGTAGAGTCCCAAATATTTTATACTATCATCCATTATTTGGAATGGAATTTCTTTTTGTATCTCTTGCTGCTGAACTTTGTTCGTAATATATAAAAATGGTGATGATTTATGTGGATTAATTTTGAATCCTGCCACTTTGCTAAAGTTGTGAATTGTTTCTAGTAGTTTTTTTAGTTGAGTCTCTAGGGTTCTCTAAGTATACCATCATGTCATCTGTAAAGAGTGATCATTTGGTTTCTTCATTACCTACTCTAATTCCTTTTATCTCTTTTTCTTCTCTTATTGCCAAAGCTAACATTTCGAATACAATATTGAACAGTAATGGTGACAGTGGGCATCCTTGTTTCACTCCTGATCTTATTGGGAATGGTTCTAGTTTATCTCCATTACATATGATGCTTGCTGATGGTTTAAATAGATGCTTCTAATCATTTTAAGGAAAAGCCCATTTATTTCTATACTCTCTAGTGTTTTTAATAGGAATGGGTATTGGATTTTATCAAATGCTTTTTCTGCATCTATGGAGATAATCATATGGTTTTTATTAGTTTGGTTATTAATATAATTGATTATGCTGATAGTTTTCCTAATATTGAACCAGCCCTGCATTCCTGGCATAAATCCTACTTGGTCATAGTGTACTATCATGGGGATGACTTTCTGTAATTTCATTGCTAATATCTTATTTAAAATTTTTGCATCAACAAAAAAGATAAGCCTTTAGTTAATTTGATCAGAAAAAGGAAAGAGGAAAATCAAATTGTTAGTCTCAAAAATGATAAGGGAACTCTTAGTTGGGAGGCAGAGCCAAGATGGCAGAGTGAAAAGGTGACTTTCTGCCTCTCCTCTGATCTTCTCTCAAATCAACAATAAAATAAGCCTCTGAACTGATCTTCAAGTCAACGAACTCAGAAATATTTGGACACTGCTCTCTGGATAAGTTCATATCAGGTTAATCGAACTTGGACAGAGAGACAAATAGACGACTAGTGTGTAGGCCGGAAGTGAGGGTGGGACTCAGCTTAGCGCATCGTGGCAGAAATTCCAAACTCCAAACTCCAAAATCCAAACACCTGGAGTTTATCTAAGGCAATCTGGATACTCTGCCCTGATTGAGGGCAGGTGTTCTGGCAGACTTGCCTTGTTTAAGGAGTAATTCGGACTTAGTCCTAACCCCCACTGGCCCAGCACCTTAAGTCAACTCGACAAAGTGCCCCAGGGCAAAATCTTCAGCCGCCGTTTTTTTGTTTCCCTACCTTAAAGAGATATCCACACTTTCTAAAAAAAAAATTAAGAAGCAAAAGAGAACTCTCACCATAGACAGCTTTTATAAAGAAAAAGAAATGATCACCCCAGATCCAGAGGTTCCTTTAGACAAAACTCAAGAGAAAATCAGCAAGGACCATCACTGGTCCCCTTTTCAAAAGGCCTTTCTGGAAGACTGCATAAAGAACCTCAAAGAGACCTAGAGGATAAATGGGAAAATAAACTGAAATCAGTGCAAGAAGGATACAATATTTTGCAAGAAGGATATGATGCCATGCAAAAGAAATATGAAAAAGATACCAATTTATTGAAAAATAAAATTAGTGAAGTGGAAAAAGAGTGCAATGAACAAATTGGCCAGTTACAAAGGGAGCTTAAAAAGGTAACTGAAGAAAACAACACTTTAAAAATAAGAATTGAACAAATGCAAGTGAATGACTCAATAAGACTTCAAGAATCAGTCAAACAAAAACAAAAAAATGAAAAATTAGAAGAAAATATGAAATATCTCCTAGGAAAAACAACTGACTTGGAAAATAGATCTAGGAGAGACAATCTAAGGATTATAGGACTTCCTGAAAGCCATAATGAAAAAAAGAATCTAAACACTATCTTCCAGGAAATCCTGAAAGAAAACTGCCCTGAGATTGTAGAATCAAAGGGCAAAATCACCATTGAAAGAATTCACCAATCACCTCCTGAAAGATACCCCAAAACTAAGATCCCAAGGAATATTGTAGTTAAATTTCAGGACTACAGCACCAAGGAACAGATCCTGCTAGCAGCTAGAAAGAAACAATTCAAATACCAACGATCAATAATTAGAATCACACAGGATCTGTCAGCCTTCACATTGAAGGATAAAAGGGCCTGGAACCAGATATTCAGAAGGGCAAAGATACTTGGATTACAACCAAGAATAACCTATCCAGCTCGAATGAGCATTATCCTCCAGGGAAGAAGATGGTCATTTAATGATATAGGTGAATTTCACCTCTTTCTAATGAAAAGACCAAATCTGAACAAAAAATTCGACCTTCAAACACAGAATTCAAGAGAAGAATAAAAAAAAATGGTAAAAAGGAAAGGACTCTTGAGAAATTTATTTTTACTAGGGGGATACTCAAAGTTTGGGGGTATAATTAACTAAATATTACTTTGATAATATGAAAAAGAGAACTAGAGGGGAAAAGGTTGTCATACTGGGGAAAAGAGGGAAAAAGTGGTAAAATAAGATCTAAAAAAAGGAGGTAAAAACAAGGTAAAATCACTTGAAGAGGCAAAGAAAACCTAATATAATTGAGAGAAAGAGGGGAGGGAGATGAGCATTGTGTAAATCTTACTCTCATCAGGTTGGGCTCTAAAAGTGTATATCAGACATTTTATTTCATGTAGAAACTTGTCTGTTGCTAGAGGGAAGTGGGAGGGAAAGGAGGAAAAGTAAGGGAAAACTAATGGAAGGGAAAATAGAAGAATCAGGGGAAAGGAGTAAAAACAGGGGGAGGGGATCTAAAGGGTGGAGTATTGCTTGGGGGAGGGGGTCATCAAAAGCAAAGTATTGAGGAGGGGGGAAGGGAGAAAAGGGAAAGGAAAGGGGAAAACATAACTTGGGTAAATAAGATGGCAGGAAATAAAGAATTAGTTATTCTAACTGTGAATGTGAATGGGATGAACTCTCCCATAAAGGGGAAGTGGATATTAGACTGGATTAAAAACCAGAATCCCGAAGATGGCGAACTGCAGACAGCTTTCTCTGTGAACTCCTTTGGGACCTTCCCTCAAACCCAGACAAAGTGAGCCTTCGAACTGGTTTGTGAGTGAAGGCTCCGCCAAACATTTGGACTACAACGCACTTCTATCAAAAATCTACCTTGAAAGAACTCCGGAGAAGGTTAGGCTCAGGGGAAATCGGCCTCTGGTCGGGATCCGACTCCAGCAGGGGCAGAAGTCAGGGCTGCAATAGAGGCGCAGATTTAAGGCACCCAGGAAGCCCCTGGGAGATGCCTGGGCCACTTTGCTCTGCTTGCAGGCAGGTGCTTTGACAGATCTGCCTTTGGTAAACGGTGGATCTAGAGCAGATGAAAACATGGTCCTAGTGCGAAACTAGCCCCACCAGCCTCAGACTGGAAGTGAACTCGGCAAACTGCCCCAGGGCAAATACAAATCATTGCAGTTTTCTCTGTTTTTTGACCAATATCCCAAATTTAAACCATGAGCAAGAAGCAGAAGAGAGCTCTCACCATAGAAAGCCTTTATGGAGAAAAAAATAGAACAGTCCCCAGATCCTGACATTATGAAAACAATCCCAGATGAAGCCACAAAGGCAGACTTAAGTTGGTCTCCCTTTCAGAAGGCTTACCTGGATGATTGCATTAAGAATCTGAAAAGAGAGCTAGAAGAAGAATGGGGAAATAAATTGAGATTAGGGCAACAGAAATATCAAAAACTGGAAAATAGGACTGGTGAATTGGAAAAAGAAAACAGTTCATTGAAAAACAAAATTGGTGAATTGGAAAAAATCACCAACTCACTGGAAAATAAAAGTGGTGAACTGAAAAACAAAATTGGTGAATTGGACAAAGACAACAATTCACTGAAAAACAAAATTGGTGAATTGGTAAAAGACAACAATTCACTGAAAAATAAATCTGGCAAAATGGAAAAAGATTGCATTGAATCAAGAAACTCAATTGGCCAGCTACAAAAGGAGCTAAAAAAGATAACTGAAGGAAATAATACTCTAAAAATTAAAATTGAACAAATAGAAGTAAATGACTCAATAAGACTTCAAGAATCAGTTAAACAAAAACAAAAAAATGAAAAAATAGAAGTGTATGAAATATCTCCTAGGAAAAACAACTAACTTGAAAAACAGATCCAGGAGAGACAATTAAAGGATTATTGGACTCCCTGAAAGCCACGATGAAAAAAAGAACCTGGATGCTATCATCCAGGAAATCATGAAAGAGAATTGCCCTGATGTTTTAGAATCAGAAGGCAAAATTGGCATTGAAAGAATGCACCGATCACCTCCAGAAAGAGACCCCAAAATTAAAACCCCAAGGAATATCGTGGCCAAATTTCAGGACTATTGCACCAAGGAAAAGATATTGCAAGCAGCTAGAAAGAAACAGTTCAAATACCAAGGAAATGTCATTAGAATTACACAGGATCTGTCAGCATCCACTTTAAAGGATCGAAGGGCCTAGAACCAGATATTCCTGAAAGGCAAAAGAACTTGGATTACAACCAAGAATAAGTCATCCAGCTAGAATGAGCATCATCTTCCAGGGAAGAAGATGGTCATTCAATGATACAGAAGAATTGCACCTGTTTCTAATGAAAAGACCTGATCTGAACAAAAAATTTGACCTCCAAGTAGAGAACTCAAGAGAAGCATAAAAAAGGTAAAAAGGAAGACTCTTGAGAACTATATTTCTACTGTAGGTATCCTTTAAAGAATGGCAGTATAATTTGATTTTACTTTGATAATAATGGAAAAGAAATTAGAGGTGGAAGGGATACCATACTGAAAAAGAAAAAGGAGGGAGGGGGAAAAGGAGTCAAAATAAAGTAAAAATAAAGGAGGTAAAATAAGGCAAAATCTCATAAAGAGACATAGAAGATCTAATATAATTCAGGGAAAGAAGGGAGGGCGATGAGTATTATGTAAACGTTATTCTCATTAGATTGGACTCTAAGAGAGTATATCAGACACATTTGGCTTCAAAGAAAGCCCTGACCCTCCTTGTGGGAAGGTAGGAGGGAGGGGAGAAAAGGAAACGGATAAACTAATAGAAGGATTAGGGGAAAGGTATAAAGGGGAGGGAGGGACTCTAAAGGGAGGAGGATTATTGGTGGGAGGTGGTCATCAAGAGCAAAGTACTGGGGAGGGGGGAAGGTAGAGAGGGGAAAGGGAAGAGAAAATCATAACTCTGGGTAAATAAGATGGCAGGGAATACAGATATAAATATTTTAACTGTGAATGTGAATGGGATGAACTCTCCCATAAAACGGAAGCGGGTAGCCGACTGGATTAAAAGCCAGAATCCTACAATATGTTGTTTATAAGAAACACATCTAAAACATAGAGATACATACAGAGTGAAGGTAAAGGGCTAGAGCAGAATTTTCTATGCTTCAGGTGAACAAAGAAAGGCAGGCTTAGCAATCCTTATCTCGGATCAAGTAAAATCAAAAATAGATCTAATTAAAAGAGATAAGGAAGGAAACTACATTTTACTAAAGGGTACCATAGACAATGAAGCAGTATCAATACTTAACATATATGCACCAAGTGGTATAGTATCCAAATTCCTAGAGGAGAAGTTAACAGAGATGCAAGGAGAAATAGACAGTAATACTATACTAGTGGGAGATCTCAACCTTGCTCTCTCAGAATTAGATAAATCAAATTCCAAAATAAATAAGAAAGAAGTTATGGAGGTTAACAAAAGGCTAGAAAAGTTAGGTATGATAGATCTCTGGAGGAAATTGAATGGTGATAGAAGGGAATATACTTTTTTCTCAGGGGTTCATGGAACTTATACAAAAATTGATCATGTGTTAGGGCATAAAAACCTCAAAATCAAATGCAGAAAAGCAGAAATAGTAAATGCATCCTTCTCAGGTCATGATGCAATAAAACTCACATGTAATATAAGGCCAGGAGAAAATAAACCAAGAGTTAATTGGAAAGGAAATAATCTAATCCTGAAGAATGAATGGGTGAAAAAGCAAATTATAG
>JAJPUD010017864.1:0-30163 GCA_023553655.1 Myrmecobius fasciatus
AGGAAGGAAGGAAGGAGGGAGGGAGGGAAGTATATATGGGGGAAGGGGAATATACTATTTTAAGATGAGGGAATTGTCTTGTTTTTTGTTTTTGTTTTTGTTTTTTTCCATTCAAGAAAGCAAACGCGCTTGTCATTTTGTCCATATAGGTACAAAGAAGCAGGGTTTATGTGAAGATCACTGCCAGTGAAGTGGAAAATTATGTCCCTGTGCAGATAAGACAAGGCCCTAGGAGTTCTTTCTTTCACTTATTGGGATATTTTGATTGAAGGCTTTTAGAAGACTTGACTTATCTGAATACTTGTTTCACCTCAGACTGTGTTTACAAACACACTCTGACCCTTTGGACTGACTTGCCTGGTCACTAACTGTCTATAAACTGACTTGACTGAATTGACCTGTCACTTAACTGAGCTGATGGATCTGCCCAGTCAAAGAGCAATCTAACAACTTTGTGTTTTTCATTTTAACTCTGGCTGGCTGAGTCTCCTGTGATAAAATAGTTGCCAAATAAATACAAGATGGAAAAAAGACCCATCATACAATTCTCAGCTTTTAGCAGTGGCCATCTTAATTCTATGACATGTTGAAATTTATTTATCATGGTTTTTCTCTTTATTTTCACAATCATCTGCCTTCATACCTTTAGAGTACCATTGCTTATTATTGACAAGTCATGATTTCCTCAGAGAGAAAAAACATCTAATGAAAGCAATGACTATCTGTTTTTGCACAATTAATCTGCAATTTTTCTAACTCTCCATTTGGTGGGAGAGACCTAGATTGTGAACTATATTATATCCCTTGAATAGAAAAGTAGGAATGTAACATATTTAAAGGAAAAGAAAAGGAGAGGAAAAAGAAAAACTTTAAAGTAATTATTCTAAGGCATATGTGGAATGATATTGACCATGTGTGCCATTAGGTGAATCCTATGGACTCCTCAGAATTTTTTAAAGTTTTTATTTTCAAAACGTATGCACAGATAATTTTCCAACATTGATCCTTGAATAGCCTGTTGTTTCAGATTTCCCCTCTTTTTCCCCATCCCCTCCTCTAGATAGCAAGTGTCCAATATATGTTATATATGTGAAAATATATGTCAAATAAAATATATGTAAACATATTCACATAATTTTCATGTTGCACAAGAAAAATCAGATCAAAAAGGAAAATAAAATGAGTAAGAAAACAAAATGTGAATGAACAACATCAAAAAGAGTGAGAATGTTATGTTGTGATCCACATTCAGTTCCCACAGACCTCTCTCTAGGTGTAGATAGCTCTCTTCATCGCAAGATCATTGGAACTGGCATCAATCATCTTATTGTTGGAAAGTCATCAGAATTGATCATTTTACATTGATGATGTTATTTATAATGATCTCCTGGTTCTGTTCATTTCATTTCACATTAGTTCATGTAAGTCTCTCTAGGCCTTTCTAAAATCATCCTGCAGATTATTTCTTTCTTAATTTTATGAAAGCTTTTTTTTTAATAAAACATATACAGGGGTAATTTTTTTAACATTGGCCCTTGAAAAGACTTCCAAGTTATCCTCTCTTTTCCGCTACTTTTTCCCCTAGATGGCAGGTAGTCCAATACATTTTAAAAATCTTAAAATATGTGTTAAGTCCAACATATGTGTTCATATTTACACACATCTTCCTGCACAAGAAAAATTGGAACAAGAAGGAGAAAAAAAACTGAGAAAAAACAAAAACAAAATCAAAGCAAACAACAATATAAAGAGTGAGAATGCTATTTTGTGATCCACATTCAGTTCCCATGGACCTCTCTCTGGGTGTAGATGGCTATCTTCATCACTGAACAATTGGAATCTGTTTGAATCATCTCATTGTTGAAGAGAGCCATGTCCATCAGAATTGATCATCATATAGTCTTGTTGTTGCCATGTACAATGATCTCCTGGTTCTGCTCATTTCACTTAGCATTACATCATGTAAGTCTCTCCAGACCTCTCTGAAATCATCCTGCTGGTTGTTTCTTACAGAAAAATAACATTCATATACCATAGTTATTCAGCCACTCTCCAATTGATGGACATCCATTCAGATTCCAGTTTCTAGCCACTACAAAGAGGGCTGCCATAAACATTCTTGCACATGTGGGGCCCTTTCCTTCCTTTAAGTTCTCTTTGGGATATAGGCCTAGTAAAAACACTGCTGGGTCAAAGGGTATGCACAGTTTGATAACTTTTTGAGCATAGTTCCAAAATGTCCTCCAGAATGGTTGGATCTGTTCACAGTTCCACCAACAATGTATCAGTGTCCCAGTTTTCCACATCCCTTCCAATATTTGGCATTATCTTTTCCTGTCATCTTAGCCAATCTGACAGGTGTATATTGGTATCTAAGAATTGTCTTATTTTACATTTCTCTGACCAGAAGTGATTTAAAGCACCTTTTCATATGACTAGAAATAGTTTCAATTTCTTCATCTGAAAATTATCTGTGCTCATCCTTTGACCATTTATACATTGGAAAATGGCTTGATTTCTTATAAATTTCATTCAATTCTCTATATATTTTAGAAAGGATACCTTTATCAGAACTTAACTATAAAAATATTTTCCCAATTGATTGCTTCCCTTCTAATTTTTCTGCATTAGTTTTCTTTCTACAAAAACTTTTTAACTTAATGTAATCAAAAATATCTATTTGGTGTTCAATTAAGTGTTCCAGGTCTTTGGACACAAATTCCTTCCTTCTCCACAGATCAATAAGGTAAACAATCTTATTTTCTTCTAATTTGCTTATAATATCACTCTTTATGTCTAAATGATTAACCCATTTCAACCGTATCTTGCTATGTGGTCTTAGATCTGGGTCAATGCCTAGTTTCTTCCATACCAGTTTCCAATTTTCCCAGCATTTTTTATCAAATACTGAGTTCTTATCCAAAAAGCAGGAGTCTTTGGGTTTGTCAAACTCTAGATTACTATAGTTATTTATTATTTTGTTCTGTGACCCTAACCTATTCCACTGATCACTGACTATTTCTTAGACAGTACAAAATGGTTTTGATGACCACTGATTTATAATATAGTTTTTGGTTTAATACAGCAAGATGACCTTCGTTGGCATTTTTTTTCATTAATTCCCTTGGACCTTTTATTCTTCCAGATGAACTTTGATGAACTTTGTAATTATTTTTCTAGTTCTGCAAAATAATTTCTTGGGAGTTTGGTACAACACTAAATAAGTACATTAATTTAGACAGTATTGTTATCTTTTTTACATTGGCTCAACCTATGCAAGAGCACTAGATGTTTTTTTTTTTTCCAACTGTTTAGATGTGACTTTGTGTGGAAAATGTTTTGTAGTTTTGCTCATAAAGTTCCTGACTTTCCCTTGGCAGATAGATTCCCAAATATTTTATCCGTTCAACAGTTATGTTATATAGAATTTCTTTTTATATCTCTTGCTTTTGGATTTTGTTGGTGATGTATAAAAATGCTGATGATTTATGTGGATTTATTTTGTCTTCATGACTTCACTAAAGTTGTGGATTAATTCTAATAGTTTTTATTTGATTCTCTAGGTTTCTCTAAGTATACCGTCATATCATCTTCAAAGAGTGATAATTTGGTTTTCTCATTACCTACTCTAATTCTTTTAATCTCTTTTTCTTCTCTTATTGACAAAGCTAGCATTTCTAATACAATATTGAATAGTAATGGTGGTAGTGGGCAACCTTGTTTCACCCCTGATTTTATTGTGAATGGTCCCAATTTATTCTCATTACAAATGATGTTTAGGAAAATTCATTTGTAAATCCATCTGGTCCTGGAGACTTTTTTTTAGGGAGTTGATTAATAGCTTATATTTCCTTTCCTAAAATGCGACTATTTAAATAAGTTATTTCCTCTTCTATTAACCTGGGCAAGCTATATTTTTGTAGATATTCCACACTTTCACTTAAATTGTCATTTTTTTTGGCATAGTCTTTGACAAAATAACTCCTAATTACTGCTCTCATTTCCTCTTCATTTGGTCGAAAGTTTTCCCCTTTCATTTTTGAGGCTAACAATTTGATTTTCTTTTTTTTTTCCTTTTTCTAATCAAATTAACTGGTTTTTTCTATTTATTTGTTTTTTTGATAAAAACCAACTCTTAGTTTTATTTATTAATTTAATAATTTTCTTATTTTCAATTTTATTAATCTCCCCTTTTATTTTCAAAATTTCAATTTTGGTATTTAATTGAGGATTTTTAATTTGTTCTTTTTCTAGTTTTTTTAGTTGTTAGCCCAATTCATTGATCTGTTCTTTCTCTATTTTATGAAAACAAGCATCTAGGAATATACATTTCCCCCTAATAACTGATTTGGATGCATCCCATAAATTTATAATATCATAATTTCAAGAACTGATAAATTTTAGTTAGAAGTTAGTCAAAATTAATATGTATTTCTGTCATCCAAAGACATTGATGTCCGGAAATCTGTATATAGATTCTGAAACTGTGTAGAACTCAGTTAAGAACCCCAGCTTTGTGAGAATGACAGAAGATTACTGACCCTGTGTAATGACTTCACACATACAAACTATGACCACATTGTTTCAGTGATTCATTTGATCATCATTTTTACCTTTATGTTTGCTTAGAATAATGAAAATTATCATAGCAAAACAAGCAAAAAAAATAATGTCTTTCCATTTTATTGGAGGAAATGAATATGTATATTGATAGCGTAATAGAATAGAAAGAAATATTATGCCAGTAAGATGAAAAAGGCCCCAACCAGTAAATGGATGAGGATAGTCCTTGTGTAACAGGTGGTATTGCCTCTGAGCTTGGAACAAAGCAACAGGAACAATATTAACTCAAATTTCTATTATATTTTGTACCATACAAAATTCATTTCTCACAACAACTCAATAAGACATGGAGTACAGTTGCTAATAGTCTGATTTGACAGATAAAGAAACTGAAGCTCAGGCAGAAGAATCACAATTATGACCAACATATTGAAATCTGCAATCTGCAATTTCTAACATACTTTATTTGGATTAAGTAATATAGGTATTATCTCCATTTTATTACTCTGTTTGGAAATAGTTTTTTAAGTAATAAATGAATTAAATTTTTATATAATATGAACTGAAGTTCATAATCTTAATCATTTTCTTAACATTTATTTAATTATTATATATAATTAAGCTACAAATGCAGACTCAAAAATAGAATAATGAAAGACAGGTATATAAGGAAATATGTAGCCAAGATAAATATTCAGCCCTACAGGTAATTTATGCTACCTTTTCTTTTTTCTTAATGGTATTTTGATTCTCACTGTGGATAGGACAAAATCAAAAACTCAACTGGGAGGATTTCTCTATTGAGTTTCCAAAATTAAAACTCTATAATCCAAATTGTATTCCACAAGTGGTTTCTATAGGCCTTTTTTCTGTTAGTAACAGAAAAAAGTTATAAAAAAAATTTCTGCTAACATTCTCACCCTACCTTGGGAAAGGGGAAAAGGCAAAAATTAAGACTGATTCCTTTTCAAGAGTTAGGCTCTTTCTTCACAATGACTTCTCTTTCAGTCACCAGAACTGATATTTTTTCTCACAATTGTCTTATTTTTTATTAAGGCAACCTAATATTCCTGATTTGTAGCTGGTTTAATGCTTAAAATAGCACAAAGGATTCAAGATAAGGAAACATTTTTAATAATTCATTTATCTATTAAAATATCAAATATTAAGGTGGATCAAACATTTTTAATCTTTGAAACTGTTGCAACATATGTGAGCTGTTCAAGTTTTCAAACTATTTACAAAATATGAATACAACTACTGTAAGTCTTGAATAAGCAAAACTATAGGATCGCTTTGTTGCTTTTACCTACCTTTTATATACTTTAATTTAATGAAGTAAGTAAGGAATATTCAATTTTTCAGGAACCCTATGACCAACACCCACAACATGTAAAATAATGGTATTTTACTAGATGATCTCTAAAGTCTTTACCTCTTCTAAAAGCCTATGAAATATAAGCTATTTCAGGATATGACCATAAAGCAATGCTCTATCAGATCTTACAATATTTCAAGGTTTTTAGGATTAGAACAAGAAATAGCTCATAGCTCCATCAATCAAGGAACCCCACAGATTAGTATATAAAAATGTGACCAAATGATCAGCCCTAAATGGTTATTATTTTTCAAAATAATTCCATCTCTTATCCATCTATTAAAGCCTGATGTGGTTGTCATCTTGAAATGTCCACAATAAAGTATTTAAAGTATTAAAATAATTTCAGTATTATGTGTATTGCCTTCTTGATGTATGTATGGAATGTAATTTTGCTAGATTATATAATAATTAATAAAATGTTTATCTATGATAATATAAAAGTTAATCAAGTATCAAACTTTTATCAACTACTTACTATGTGTCCTGAGGCACAGTACTAAGTGCTTATAAAATAATTATAACAACAACAACTGCATAATTCTCAAAGGTTTTCAAAGAATTTTATATGTCATCTTATTGGATACAGGAGCCCCATCTGTTAGATAATATTACTATTACAATTTTACAGGTATGAAAATAGTGAGGGATATTATGTGACCTGCTCAGGATCAAAGAGATAATAAGTAAATGAGACAGGACTTGTATCCAAGTTCTTCTAATTCAAAGTCCAGCATTCTATTCATTATAACAACTAGTTCCAGAAGAAAAATAAAAACACAGCTTCTGTGATCTGCACAATTCATGCTTTGATTAAAAACTAAATGATAGAATTGATAGAACCTGGAACTTGAAGTCTAGAAGGACCTGATTTCAAATCCTATCATATATGTTTGAAGTGTATATATATATATATATATATATATGTTTATTTATTTTATTATTATTTTTACATTTCATATATACATATACATATATATATATTGGTATTGTACTGAATTTATTTCACTAATTAAATAATTTGATTTTAACATTGTGACATTTTAGAACCCCAAGCACACCACACCTTAGTAGTGAAATAAAATTTCTCTCAAAAAAACTCTTTATTTTCTTGGTCAAATATTTGGTCATGTTTTTACTTTACTTAATTGTGTGGTTCCAACATAAATATAAATATTCCAGTTTATGTAACTGTGGGCAAGACACTTAACCTCATCTTTTTCCTTGTAAGGAGAAAGTTCTTTATGTATACATATATTTATATATTATGCACATATATACATATATATGTATACATATATACACACACACACATACACTCATAATACACTTTTCAAACTTTTAGTGTTAGATAAATATCTATGGTCATTAAAGATAAATACAGAATGGAACTTAATGTCAGGGAGTAGATTTAGCTAAGATAAAAATATGTTTTAAATGGACAAACATTTTCCAAAATGGCATTGGTAGTTAGGAGGTTGTGCCTAATTATATGTCTTGGGGAATTATTTCTAATCATGTTAATGGTTTAAGACTCAGTGCCATGGACCAATTAAGTTTGATGGAAGGTTTGATTGTGACAGAATCATTACAGTTTTCTTAAGTAATGTCTGGTAAATTTCTACATGTGAAACTGTCATGGATTCCAATTGCATTTGTGGTAGATACAACTAGTACCACTTAACTTAAAATGGGAAGGTTTTATTAAAAATAACTATACATGGCATAAAATTATATATCTTTCAATTTGGTTCATGTAAATAAACATGCCAAAACCTACCAAACTGGAATAATATCCATTTTCTCATCTAGCATTTGTAGCTAAAAATTCTAAAGCTGGAGAGAGTCAGAAGGGTATCCTCAGAAAACCTTGATGTGATAGACTTCAATTTGAAGAAGGAGGATTCTGATAAAAGCCTCATTTAAAAATATATAGAGAATTGACTCAAATTTATAAGAATACTAGTCATTCCCCAGTTGATAAATGGCCAAAGGATATGAACAATTTTCAGATAATGAAATCGAAGTCTTCTATAGTCGTATGAAAAATGTTCTAAATCAATATTAATTAGAGAAATCAAAATTAAAACAACTCTGTAGTACCACCATATATTGACTAAGATGACAGGAAAAAAATAATGGTAAATGTTGGAAGGAATGTGGAAAACCTGGGACACTAATGCATTGTTAGAGCAAAATTGTGAAATAATCACACTATTCTGGAGAACAATTTAGAACTATGCCCAAAAGGCTGTAAAACTATGCATACTATTTGATCCAGCAGTGCAAAATTGTTTTAGCAGCAATTTTTGTGTCAATTAATTGCAAAATTTGGAAATGGATGAATAATTTATGACATATGAAAGTAATAGAATATTATTGTTCTATAAAAATATGAACAAGCTGATTTTAGAAAGGCCTGGAAAGATTTACATGAACTGATGCTTAGGAAAATAACAGAACAAGGAATATATTCCACAGTAACAGCAAGATTGTGGGATTAATAACTATGAAAAACTTGGCTCTTCTAAATGCTTCATTGATTCAAGGCAATTCCAAGAAACTTGGATAGAATATGGCAAAAAAAAAAATAGCTATATGAGAGTTAATCATCCAAGAAATTAAAAGAAAAAAGAAGGAATTGTCAAATAGAAGAGTTCAGTTTGTGTGGAGATATCCTTCACAAGCACCATTCCCCCTTTCCCCTGCCAAAGCAAAAATATCACTTTTGAGATTTGAATTGTCATCCCATCTATGGCAATGCATATCAATTAGCAAGGTATCATCCTTTCTTTAAAAATTGCAAGAAAGCTGAGTTGCCACCATACAAAGACTGAGATTAAACTCTTAATCCTGCTCTTCATTCTAAGAAAGCTCAGTGAGTGCACAAAGTTTTAAGTCTCTGGGACAGCAAAAGTATAAAGCACCAAGTTCACTTGTCTACTGCTGAAAAGCAGATTCTGAGATCTTAAGCTTTCTTAATCCTCTTTTAACCCTCCTTTCTTTCTTTACCTTTAAACTTCTCCATTCATCTACCCACTTGTAATGTCTTTTTTTAAAGTATGTATTTCAAATTTTATTCTTATTTTAAAATTTACAATTTATTCCATTATTGTACATTATAGTCAAAACTCTGGTAGATTCTGCAATTTTGGAAAGTTTTTTTAAATTTATTTTTAATACACATTGCTTTATGAATCATGTAGGGAAATAAAAATTAGAGCAAAAAGGACAATCTGTGGGAGAGATAACAAATCTGAAAAAAAGAAGTAAACAAAGCATATGCTTATTTAGATCCATTCTCCAGAGTTCTTTTTCTAGATGCAGATGACATTTTCTGTCCAAAATCTATTGGGATTACTTCAGATTACTGAACCACTCTGAAGAACAAATTCTTTTCAACAGCAAGGTATCAGGCCAGTTCCAATGGTATTGTGATGGAGAGAGCCATCTGCACCCAGAAAGAGGACTGTGGGGACTGAGTGTGGATCACAAGATAGTATTTTCACATTTTTATTGTTTTCTGCTTCAATTTGTTTTCTTTGCATTTTTTATCTGATTTTTCTTGTGCAGCATGATAATTGTGGATATATGTATAGAATAATTTCACACATTTAGCATAATTTTACTTACTATCTAGGAGAGGGGGTAGAAGAAAGGGAAGAAAAACAAATTGGACCACAAGGTTTTGAAAAGGTAATTATATTTTATTTATGCATATGTTTTAAAAATAAACAGCTTTAAAAAAAACTGAGATCTTTTTCCGAAACACTGGCTAGCAATAAAGATTTTTTCTTAGCTTTGTACTTCCCTTTTAATGTTGGTTCTGTTGGTTTTGTTTGTGCAAAAACTTTTTAACATAATCAAAGTTGTTCATTTTGCCTTTCATAATGTTCTCTAATTCTTTGATCACAAGTTCTTCCCTTCTCCAAAGATCTGATAGTTAAATGATCCTTCGCTCTCCTAATTTATTTACTGAATTATCCTTTATGCTTAAATCATGCACCCATTTTCATATTATTTTGGTATGGGATGGGATGTGAGATGTAGGTCCATATGAATTTCTGACATTATTATCCAGTTTTCCCATCAATTTGCGTAAAACAGAGAATTCTTATTCCAGAAACTGAAGTTGGAGATTTGTTAAATAGTGTGTTGCTTTAGGCCTTGATTACTGTTGTGGGTCTCTAATCTATTCCACTGATCTAACACTTTATATCTTATCCAGGACCTAAAAGTCTTGATAATTGCTGCTTTATATTAAACTTTTAAGTTTGGTACTGCTAAGCCACCATCTTTGTATTATTTTTTTCATTAATTCTCTTAATATTCTTGAATTTTGTCCATCCAGATGAAATTTGTAATTATTTTTATGGCCTAATACACAATCAGTTATTTAGTAGGTGGCATGTACATCCAAGAAAAATGTATATTGCTTTCTGTCACTATTCAGTTTTTCTCCAAATGTCAATCATATTTAGGTTTTCAAGGATTCTATTAAACTCCTTATTTCCTTTCTTTTTTATATTATGGTTAGATTTGTCAGATTCTAAGAGGAAAATGTTGATGTCCCCCTGTAGTATAGTTTTGCTCTCTTTTTTTTTCCTGTAACGGGCTTAAAATCTTCTCTAAAAATTTGGCTTCTCTACCTCTTGGTACATACACATTTAATATAATTATTACTTCATTGTTTAAGGTAGCCTTTATCAAGATTCACTTTCCTTCCTTATCTCTTATAATAAGATCTATTTTTACTTTTGCTTTCTCTGAAATCAGAAGTGCTACCCCTTCTTTTTTATTTCTCCTGAAGCATAATAAAGGGCTGTTCTAGCCTTTTACATTTACTCTTTATGTGTCTCTCTGTGACAAATGTGTTTCTTGTAAACAGCATATTGTAGGATTCTGTTTTTAATTCACTCTACTATTTAACTCTGTTTTATGGAAATGTTCATTCCATTGACATTCACAGTTACAATTACCAGATGTGTAATTCTCTCCATTCTGTTTTCTCCTCTGTATATATTTTTGTTGTCTTTTTCCACCTTGTCTTTAGTAGTGTTTTTTTTTTAAATCTATTTACCCATTACCTTATCTTCTATAGCCTCTTGCCTCCTTCTCTTACCCTATTCCCAAATGTTTCTACCCTCCTTTCTATCCTGTCTCTCTCTTACCTTTTCTTCTTTCTCCTTTTATTTCTTTATAGGGTTAGATAAATTTCTGTATTCAACTGAATGATCAACTTATTCTCTCTTAGAGCCAAACTGATGTGATAAAGCTTCAGACAATGCTCATCCCCTTCCCTTTCCCTGAAATGTGATAAGTCTTTTGCCCTTCTTCATGTGAACTAGTTGTCCCATTATACCTCCTTCTTTCTTCTTTTTCCTGTATAGATATTTTCCCACCCCTTAATATCATTCTCTTTATCATCACATCAGAGTCCATTTAGAATCACACCCTCAGTCCATGTGATGTCCTCTTCCAAGTGCCTCAGTATCAGGTACAATTCTCAAGAATTACAGAAATCATTTTCCCATCTAAGGATAAAAACAATTTAACCTTAAAATTATATAAAGAAACACACACACATACATACATACCCCCATTTGCCTTTCCAACCTTCTATGGAGTTCTGTGATTGTAGATTAAATTTTCTGTTTAGTTCTGTTTTTTTTTTTTTTTTTTTTTTTCAGGCGAAATGATTGAAAGTCTCATTTCATTGAAACTTCATCTCCTCTGAAAGAAGATGCTGATTCTTGTTGTGTAATTCTTGGTTGTAACCTCAGGTGTTTTGTCTTCTGGAATATGGAAATCCAAGCCCTTTGATCCTTTGTTGTGGAGGCTGCCAGATGCTGGGTAATCCTGACTGTTGTTTATTGATTTTTGAATTGCTTTTGTCTGGCACACTGAGGTATTTTTTTTCCTTGAGATTGTAATCCTAGCATTTCACAACAAAGTTCCTTAGGCTTTTTCTTTTGGAATCTCTTTCCAAAGGTGATGGATGGATTTTTAATGAGTATTTCCCCCTCTGTTCCTAAAATACTGGGGCAGTTTTCTTTGATGATCTCTTGAAGAATTATCCAAGCTCTTTTTTCTGGTTATGGACTTCAGGAAGCCAAATAATGTTTAAATTGTGTCTTCTGGATTTTTTTCATTCCAAGTTAGCTGTTTTTCCAATGAGTCACTTCACATTTTCTTCCATTTTTTCCCTTCTTTTTAGTTTGTTTGATTCTTGCTGTCTTGCAGAGAAATGAGTTACCATTTTCCACATTCTGTTTGTATTGTGTGATTTTCCTTCAGTTACTTTTTTCATCTCTTTTACCTTTTGGTTAATTCTAATGTTTAAGGAATTCTTTTCTTCAGTCAATTTTTCCTTCCTTTTCTTAGCTCTTGACTCTCTCTTGCATATCTCTTAATTTTTTTCTCATTTTTCTTCTACTTCTCTTACTGGCCTTTTAAAATCTTTTAAGAGCTCTTCCAAGAAAGCTGTTTGGGCTTGAGCCCAATTGTTATCACTCTTTGATATTTCTTCTGTGGACATTTTATTTTTCCCTCAGATTGGTATTTTAGTGTTCACTATCACCATAGTAATTTTCAGTGGTCTAGCTTCTTTTGTGCTCCTTGTTCTTTCTTTCCTTTTCTTTTGGTATTTCTTTTTTTAACTTTTAAGATGGAACTCTGCTCCAAGGGTAAATGGGACACTCTCCCAAACTTCCCATGCAGCTCTGATTCTTGGTTTTGAGCACAGGGGTCCCTTTTGTGTTTGTAAGGAGAAGCTTTGCCTGCTATGTTTAGGATATAATCTGGTATTCCATAGTTTGCCTAGGGAACTGAGACTTAAAACATACTCACTGATTTGATTCTCTACTGAGCCAGGAGTGAGAGTTTTCATTGCTGATTTGCTGTGATTAATACTCTCTTACTGACTTTCTCACAATTATTCTGAACTTGAATGAACACCCTCTAACCCCATTGAGACTGACCTTTCTTGAATTTTTTTTCAGTCTATATTGAGCTGGAAAGTGGTTTCCTTCAATCAAACTCTGTTTGTAGGCTTGATTTCAAAGTGGTTTTTGAGGGAAACTGGGGGAGGTTGAGTAGTTTCCTTGTTTCACTCCACCATCTTGACTCCATCCTGGGAAGTCCCACTTGGTGATTTCAAAATATAGACAGAATTTGTATGGCCAAAATGATTAATGAGGTTGCCTTAACAACAGCTTCTGATATGAAATTTTGACTGGAAACCTGTCGATTCATTAAAGTAGAATGAGTCATTTTAGTTATTCCTAAAGAGACCATACCCATTTCAGTTTACTACAGAAAATACTTAGAAAGCACTTGCCAAAGGGGCAGAGCCAAGATGGCAGAGAGGACACTTGTTTCTTTCTCACCTTTACTATCCTCAGACTAAATACCAAATCCAGCCTATAAATTAGCTCTGGACTAGGAGAATCCATGAATATCGGGAATGTAACAAATTACCAGCAGAAGACAATTTCAAAGATAGACAGAAAAGGTCTTTTTCAAATCAGGCAGGGGAGGTGGGCCAAGTGCAAGGAGGCAGGACACAGAAGCTGAGTGCAGAGAGAGCAGACATGGGGAGGTATAGACTCCATGGGATGGTGTGGAATGGGCACTGGAAGGAATCTACAGCAGTGTTCGCTCTTCTGTCCTTGCTGTAAAGCAGTAGATCAGCAGAGAAGTTGTACAATATCCAACATAAGCATAAAAGGTAAATAATGATCCCCAAAATACCATAATCCCACAGGACCTGGCCATTCCCACCCAACCCCAGGTGAGTCAGCACTAATTCATTGAAGCAGCTGCCCGTTATAGAGAAAGTTTGAACAACCCCCGCTGCCCTAAAAGCTGACCTTAGGTTTAAAAAAAATGAGTAAAAAAACAAAAAGAATGCTAACCATAGATAGTTTTTATGGTGAAAGAGAAGAACAGATTTAATACCCTAAGGAAACTAAAAGCAGATCGTATCCAGATGAAGCCCTAAAGGCTGATATATAAATTGGTCCCCACACAAGGTTCTCCTAGAAGAAACTATAAAAGATCTAAAAAGAGAGTTGGAAGAAAAATGTAGAAGGAAATGAGAACTTTATGAGAGAATTAGAAAAAAGCAAATTATCTGAAAAAAATTTATTACAAAATAGTGAGATGGAAAAAGCATATACTCCTTACAAATTAGATTTGACAAAATGGAAAATGAAAACAACTCCCTGAAAAACAGAATTACTGATATGGAAAAATAAAATAATTCCTTAAAAAACAGAATTTGTGAAGCAGAAAAAGAAAAAAAAACTCCTTAAAAACAGAATTTGTGAAATGCAAAGAAAAATCCTTAGAACAAAACAACTCATTTAAAAATTAAATTAGTCAAATAAAAAAAAAGAAGTAAAAAGTAAATGAAAACAATTCAACTAAAAATCAGAACTGAACAAATAAAAATGAATGACTCAATGAGATCAAGAATCATTCAAGGAAAACCCAAAAAATGAAAAAAAATAGAAAACAATGTAAAATACCTACTTGGGAAAAAACTGCCCTGGAAAATAGATCTAGGAGAGACAATGTAATAATTATTGGATTTCTGAAAAACCATGATGAAAAAAAGAGCTTAGACACTATTTTCCAAAAACCATCAAAGAGAACTGCCCAAATGTCATGGAATTTGAAGGTAAAATAGCCATTGAAAAAAAAATCACTGAACACCTACTGAAAGAGACTCCAAAATGTTTGTGGCAGACCTTTTTGTAGTGGCAAAAAAGTGAAAACTGAATGGATGCCATCAATTGGAGAGTGGCTGAATAAATTATGTTATATGAATGTCATGGAATATTATTGTTCTGTAAGAAACAACCAGCAGGACGATTTCAGAGAGGCCTGGAGAGACTTGCATGAACTGATGCTAAGTGAAATGAGCAGAAGCAGGAGATCATTGTACACAGAAATAACAAGATTATACGCTGATGAATGCTTCTGGACACGGTTCTCTTCAACAGTGGGATTATTCAAACCATTTTTAATTGTTCAGTTATTAATAGAGTCATCTACACCCAGAGAGAGGACTGTGGGAATTAAGTGTGGAGCACAACATAGCAATTTCACTTTCTGTTGTTGCTTGCTTGCATTTTGTTTTCTTTTTTAGTTTGTTTTCTTCTTTCTTGATCTGATTTTCTTGTACAGAAAGATAACTGTATAAATATGCATACATATATTGGATTTAACATATTTCACATGTATTAGACTACCTGTCATCTAGGGAAATGGGGGGTGGAAAGGAGGGGAAAATTTGGAACAGAATGTAAGGATCAATGTTGAAAAATTACCCACACATATATTTTGAGAATAAAAAGCTTTTAATTAAAAAAAAACACTTGCCACATAACAAAACTTTGTGCCCATATATCAGGCATAAATACAAGGTACAGAAAAAAAGATATAATGCCTGACTTAGAGAATGTATTGATTTACATGCTTTCAATTGGTTAGGTTCAAACAAAGCCAGGCTGGAAAGTTGTTGTTTTGTTTTGTTTTGTTTTTGTTTTGTTTTTTAAACTTGCGATGTCATGGTGGCTTCATTTTATAGACAAGGATTCCATGAAAGGTGAAGAGCATGAAGTTGGAGTGGCTAACGTATCAGCAATGCTTAGAATCAAGACCGTGGTGATTTAGTCTTAGGGGGACCATTCATTAATTAAAGAAGTTCTGTTCAACTCTTTTTATCCCAGTTTCTACTATTATCTATCATGTGTTTATAAAGCATTTATTATCTACAAATAATTTTTCTGAGCACTGTAAATACAAATGCACAGAAAAAAAATCAAAATTGTTTCCTACATTGAAGGAAGAAATTTTATTTTTTTTCATATAAAATGAGTGCTATGTTCTAGTTACTTCTATAAGCCTTGTAATATTGATAATACATTTTATTAAAAAATTAAATTTATATATATATATATATATGAATTTTTATATTTAAATTTAAATATAAACTTTAGGATTTATAAAGCATTTTATACTTTAACTCATTTGATCCTCACCAGAATCCTATGAGTCATGTGCTATTATTTTTTTTTCCATTTTACAAGACTGAGAGGTTATATTTCTATTTCTATGTCACACACAAAGTGTCTCATGTAGAATCAGAAATGAAATCTTTCTATCTTTCTCCAAGATTAACACTATCCATTTCACCATAGATGAGTCTCATATAGTGCCTCCAGCTTTATATATGAGCTGAATAAAAGACTTTCACTGTGTAGTTAAGATAACCTCATGATTCATAAGTAGTCCAGGTTAGTTTATAGTCTACCCATTTTTGTGGTTTTTAATAATTAGATATAGCTACTGCATAATAGAAATAGGTATATTATATAGAGAGAGACAAAAAAGAGACAGAAAGACAGAGAAAGAAAGAGAAGGGAAGCAAAGAATGGGGGAGAGAATTCACATATTTATGTAGTTGAATGAATGTTCCACTTAAGTTTTACTCAGGTAGTTAGTCCAAACCTGTATGCAATCCTGGATTCTTGAAGGCTGTACAAATGGATTAAAAACTCTCATAAATACCGTCAAGTTGGAAAAGCTTTAGATGAAAACCAAGTAATATGTTCTGTTCTTGCTTTCTGAGGTTACATTGGTAAATGTACACAGATGCCTGCCACCAAGAATTGCTCATTAACTTTGGGTACATGACCTTCTGTGGAATATTGAGTATGGCGTCATAGGGCTTCATTCTGTGTTTAGAGAATATATAAATAGATGAAATTCCAGATTCCAGGAGAATATTCTTCACTAAAATGTCTAAAGGATATAGAAAAACAAATATTAATGTATAGTGAAACATAGTATAAATGTCTTATTTTAAATGGTATCTTAAATGCCCCCAAAATTTATTTCCATGACTTAGTGTCCAAAGAACAAAGAGCTCCTGTTGCGATGGCTAAGAGACTTGTTCTCTGTGAGTTATATATAAAACTACAGGCCAAGCCATTTCAGTCTACAGAATGCACAGGCCACATAGAGGGATCAGAGCAGTCTGTTAAAGTGACTTGAGAGCTCAAAGGTATTTCTTAGGTACTGTAATTTCTTCTTGAATATATCTCTCAACCTCCCTTCACCCCAAGACAAAGTACTCTGCTTCCCAGATACCATCTGGGATACTAAGGGTCTCAGTATGCGAAGAGGTCAAATAGTGAAGAATTCTCCAAATGGTAATAGAGTGAGTTGAAAGTCAAACATAAAAGCATCTACATCATGACTCAAGATTGATAGGCATCCATGGGGGCTGAGGCAGGCAGGGATGAGAGCTCACCATGTGTCTGCTCCGGAACAGAATGCCAGCCAATAATTAACAATCCAGGCCAATAGTGTGACAAGTGAAAAAATCAATATGCTAAACTCCTTTCTTCAGAGGCTTCAATCCTCCCCAGTGATGACTGGAGCTTTGCTGTGCTTGTTCAGCCCTCCCTAACCCTCCTTCCGCTCTGATTATTTTCAGCAGCTCATTCCCATTAGTCACACTCCTCACAGAGTTCCCCAACATTCACACAAAACCAGTTTCCCAGGCACAACCCTGCCAGATGCAAAGTCTAAAATCATGCAAATTTCTCTTTATATCTTATAACACAAATACAGAGGAACCTTCATTCAACACATGTGCCAGGGTAGAACATCGAGGGATTGCTCTAATATTTCCTCCTTTTAATGAAAGATAATTTGTATAATTTTCTGCTTCTCCCTTCCAAGAAGTACCATTTAATTTTTTTAATAATATTACAGATCTCTTGCTTGCATTCATATGGATTTTATAACATCACCTTGATCACTTAGGCCAATAAGTCAATCCATTCAGTAAACTGCAGGAATCCTGCTTAGTGGGTATTGCTTTTTCAGAGGCAGTCCTCACCAGGTTAAAATGTGACATTAATCATCTTTGGGACAAGGATCCAAACCTGTGATTTTATTGAAATGATTTTTTTTTGACATTCAGTTTATCTGGTTCTGGTCATCGACCACAAAGAGGACTTTATGAAATACTATTGGAGATAAAAGAATGTAAATGATTTTATCCACCCATCCTCACTTAAAACTAGAAAAAAAGACTTCATTCTGTGGCATATCTGATACTTCTTATTTCAAAAAGTTGACACAGGAATTTAGGGCTGCTTCTGCTGCTCTTTGGGAGATTGAAGCAAGTGTTTTTGGTGCCAAGTGATGATACTCACAGTGTTATATTTATATTCTGCTTTCCTTAAATTAACTCAATTGATCCCAACAACAACAAGCTTGAGTGTGCCAGCATCATTATCCCAGTTTGACAAAGGAGTCAACTGATGCTTACAGAAGTAAAGAATTTGTCTAATTTAGAAATGAGAAAGCTAGAACCCAACAACATCAGGTAACTTTTCAAATATAAGTCATGACAAAGGCAATACAAAATTAGACCCTATGATTCTAGTACATTTCTTTTGGCCCTGAGGAAATTGAGATATGAGTAAGGAAATTGGTGTGGTTATCAAGTCAGTCTACAAGTCAGTCAATAGGCATTTGTATAGTACTTGTTCTGTTCCAGGCACTATGCTAGGACCTAGGGATACAAAGAAAATCAAAGGCAATCCCTGTCCTCAAAGAGCTCATAATCTAAAGGAGCAGCCACCATACAAAATACTATGACCATACAAAACAGAAACAGGGCAATCCTCAAAGGAACAAGCTTTAAGAGCTTTATGAATCACAAATTTAAAAGCTTTTCTCTAAAATTTAATTTTTCTTGACTTTTCTTGCTCTTCAACTATGCTACCATTTCAAAAAATTTCTA
This sequence comes from Myrmecobius fasciatus, assembly GCA_023553655.1. Taxonomy (NCBI): domain Eukaryota; kingdom Metazoa; phylum Chordata; class Mammalia; order Dasyuromorphia; family Myrmecobiidae; genus Myrmecobius; species Myrmecobius fasciatus. The sequence goes on from JAJPUD010017864.1 coordinate 18,771, forward strand.
TGGAAATTAATTTTGCAAATATTGGGGATTTAAAGAAAGATTTAAAGAAAATCAGAAAAAAAAACAGGAAGCAAAATTAAGAGAAAAAATGATTCCATACATGGGGACAGCCAAAGAAAAGGCATTGAGCTAGATTATAGAGCACCTGTACCAGGAAAATGAAGGAGAGCAGTATCAGTCGATTATAGAGCATATAGAGGGAGTATGATACAAGAAGATTGGAAAAATGGGAAGAGATCATATGGAGCATCTTAAAAGTAAATCAAAGGATATTATTTTTGTAGTTACAAGAACAGGAAAAGATTTGGAAAGTTTTATTTATTTTTATTTGGTTGTTATTGTTGTTGTTTTATAAGGAGGTGGCACATTCAGAAATTGGCTTTAGGGAAGATTGTTTTTATATAGTGGAGGATAGAGTAAAATGAAGAGAGACCTGAAGCATAGAAATCACCAAATTGGCTATTGTAATCATCCAAGGATGAAGTAATAAGGGTCTGCACATTGGTTGTGGCAGTTTTAGAGGAAAGAAGGAGTTGTATATAAGTGATATATACAGGAATTGGAAGCAGATTGAATATGGGGAGACAAGAGAGAAAGAAAAAACCTAAACAGGGATAACTGGGATGTACTTCTTTGCTTTAACAGATCTACTTTTCTTTAAATGAGAAGTTTCAAATACTTTAATATATTACAGAAGTGGAAAATTATATAGCATTTCCATATAACAGAAACAGACATGGCATCTTGTTTCACTAAAAAAGTTTCCTACTTTTTTATACCACCTGATATTCTCCTGATAAAATGGCCAAATTACTTCTCAAACTTCAGAGCAATGGTTAAAAAAAAACTGGGAAAAAATGATTGCTACTTGTGTAATGAAAGTTAAAGTATACATATGCACACACACTCAATGGCCTACATATCAACTTACATCTCCCCACAGAAATTTAGCAATATACAACAAGCTGAAAATCCCCCAAAAATGCCAGTATGTGGATACCAAAAAAAAATTATATTGCAAACATTAAAGTGCTATACAAATGATTGTAGAGGGGTACTCTGGATGAGCTATAAGACCCTTCAGCCCAGAGGGAGCCTGCTGACAATATCTGGTTTGGCTCCCCATCTTCCTTAAGGGTTCTGGGCCTTCCTGAGAAGTCAGGGGGCAGTGACAACCTGTGTTATAATTAAAGCAGAGTTTACCAAAGTGAGAAAGAATCATATAAACACAATAGCAAGTTCTTTATGTGGTCCTGCATGTGCAGTATAGTTAGAGCATGTGCAGTGTTGTCTTGGTTATATAAGAACATAAGAGTACATAAGGCTGCGAGAATTTGGAATAAACAGATTGTGTGTATGACCATCCATGTGGCTCTCTGCCTCATCACTCTTCCTCTAAGTCCAAGAACTTGGACTGGTCCCAAGGTCCTTCAGAGAGCTAGTCTGGACATAATATTTGGCGCCCAACATGGGGCCAAGCATCTCCGCTGGTGAGATCGGTGGGTTTGGTTGAGGAGTCTTGTGATCCACAGAAAATTAAGTACAAAGACAGGCAAGTGGGAGATTCAGTAAGGGCTAATTTAGTCACTTTTGCTTTTCAGTCAATATGGGGCAAATTCTAACAACAGAGCCTCCCTCCCAAGGGAAGTATGAAGCATTCTTAGCCAGGTTAGCAGAGAAGCAAGGTTTGTAGGTAACTCAGAAGCAGATCACTGAGTTCTCAGATGCTCAGGAGTGCATGTCTCCATAGCTCTCTAAGGAGGAGAGTTTGGAGTCAGAGATGTGGAAAATAGAGGAAGAACAAATAACTGAATACAGTGGGATAAAATTGGCTTTACGGAATCCCACATATAAAAAGCTTGGGTGTCAAAGAAGGAAGTGTCAGGAAAAAAAGAAGCAGAGGATTAGTGCCTGAAGGAGGGTACAGCACCTGGGACAGACCTAAGGAAGTGGTTTTTAGTATCTTGCTAATTTATATTGCTTGTTATAGCTCTAGAAGGTTTGAGGGGCATGGGGAGTTGTGCTGGAAGAAAAAGGTGCTTCTCCATTTCCCAGCCACCTTCACTTCCCCCTAAGCCCCTGCTTGTGCCCTTGGGGCATCCTTTGCTTCCCAATCCTCCTCCCTCAACTCCATCTTTAGGGGCAGGAGCACAAGGGGCAATGGCACCATCAGCCCCTCCAGCATAGTTTTGTGCTCTTAAGATAATGCAAAATGGAAGAGGCAGTTTATTGCAGTTAGGATTAATATTGAGCACTTCAGCTTCTTAGGCAGGGCCACTGCAGAAGGCCTGCCAACCCTTACACCTATCCTCATCTAATGAAAAGCTAATACACCACTGTGGGTGGAACAGTTGTCCTTAAGCAGTGAAAAAATTCAGGCTTTATTATATATAGTACAGGAGCAACTTGGCCAAGGACACTTACAACCTTCTCTATGTCCTTGAAATTCCTCTGTATTTGCTGTAAAAAAGAAATCTGGAAAATGGAGGATGTTGACTGATTTGAGAACAGTGAATGAACAGATGGAGACAATGGGAGCTCTTCAGCCTGGGCTTCCACCTGCTACTCAATAGCCTAGGAAATGGCCTTTTTGGGTTATAGACATTCAAGATTGCTTTTACTCTATCTCTCCAGATAAGGAGAATATGAAAAGATTTGCCTTTTCAGTGCCCAGCGTTAATTTAGCTGAGCCTTATAAAAGATTTTAATGGACAGTTTTGTCACAGGGAATGAAAAATAGCCCCTACATATGTCAGATGTATGTGGCTGATGCTCTTACTCCAGTAAGAAAAGCATTTCCAAAATTTGTGTTATTACATTACATGGATGATATCTTGGGGTGTGCACCTGAGGAGCAAATGTTAGATGCAAGCCTGCAAGAGTCTATAAAAACACTAAGAAACTACCAATTGTATATAGCCCCCAAAAAATTCAAAGACATACTCCTTTTCAATATTTATGATATGAAATATATCGCAAGGGACTTACAGTATAAAAAAACTTTAAGAACAAAGAAGTTGAACATCTTAAATGGCTTTCAGAAATTGATAGGAGATATCCAATGGATGTGTCCAGTGTTAGGCTTAACTACCTATCAACAACAATTATATGACATTTTAAGGGAAGACACTGCTTTAGACTCACCCCACCAGCTTACAAAAGAAGCTCAAGAAGCTCTGAGAGAGGTTGAACTGGATTTATCTAATGGAGTTGAAAGTCACTCAAAAACACTTAGAAATATCAGTTTTTTTGCTACAAAAGAGCCACCTACATCAATCATTCATCAAGGAGACAGTGTGATCCAGTGGATGACCCTTCAAGTACAACAACATCAAAGAATTATTCCTTACCCAGTGCTTTTGGCTAGAATCTTAAGCCGGTAATACAATTATCTGGGATAGAACCTGACAAGATATACATCTTCAATAGCAATGCACAAATTAATGTGCTGTGAAACCATTCTAGAGTAACAATTTTTATTGGCACAGCTCCAAATTTTACACACAGGTCCACCTTAAAGATAATCTGGCTATCACATAATTGGCAATGGATTTTTTTTTGCTTTTTGCTGAGGCAATTGAGGTTAAGTGAGTTGCCCAGGATCACACAGCTAGGAAGTGTCTGAGACCATATTTGAACTCAGGTCCTCCTGACTTCAGGGCTGGTGCTCTATCCACTGTACCACCCAGCTTCCCCCTTGGCTATGGATTTTTGAAGAAAAAGTTTTTATGGTTCCTCTTCAACGACCAACTATTGTTACAGATGCATACAAACATAATAATGGTGCTGTATATTCTCCTTTCAGTCCACATAGAAGAATGAGTTATATGCAATTATGCTAGCTCTTATTAATTCCCAAGGAGATGTAAATTTAATAACTGATTTGGCTTATTCAATAGGTGTGGTACAAAGAATTGCCACAGCCCAAATAAAATTTGTAACCTCAAACATATATCAGCTTTTTAAGGAACTTCAGGAGCAAGTGATAAAACATTCAGGTAAGAATGTTTTGTTTTGTTTTGTTTTTTAATCCTCATTTTATTTTATATTATTTTTACCAGACCTGTAACTTCATTGATACAAGTTCCTTCCCTTAAGGAAATCTTTGGATCAATGCAGATCGTCACCAGCTCTGCTATTTAGTTTAGTTTAGTTTTTTTTTTTTTTTTAAATTAAAGCTTTTTATTTGCAAAACATATGTACTGGTAATTCTTCAACATTGACCCTCAAAATGCTTTCCATTACAAATTTTACCCCCCTAGTTCCCACCCCTCCCCTACAGGGCAGGAAGTCCACTACATTTTAATTATGTTAAAATACTTGACAAATTGAATATATGTATACATATCTCTTCACTTATCTTGCTGTGCAAGAAAAATTGTATCTACAAAAAGAATCTGAAAAAGGAAACATAATGCAAGCAAACATCAATAGAGAGCATGAAAATGTTATGTTGTGGTCCACATTTCATATCCCTCTCTCTGGGTATATATGGCTTTCTTCACTGAACAATTGTAACTGCTTTGAAATATTTCATTGTTGAAGAGAGCCATGTCCATCAGAATTGATCATCATATAATATTGTTGTTGCCGTGTATAATGATCTGGTTCTGCTCATTTCGCTCAGCATCAGTCCATGCAAGTCTCTCCAGGCCTCTCTGAAATCATCCTGCTGATCATTTCTTTCAAGCAATAATATTCCATAATATTCATATACTATAATTTATTCAGCCACTCTCCAATTGATGGGCATCCATTCAGTTTCCAGTTTCTAGCCACTACAAAAACGGCTGCCACAATAATTCTTGCACATGTGGGTCCCTTTCCTTCCTTTAAGATCTCTTTGGGATATAAGCCCAATAGAAACACTGCTGGGTCAGAGGGTATGCAGAGATTGAAAACTTTTTGAGCATAGCTCCAAATTACTCTCCATAATGGTTTGATCCATTCACAGTTCCACCAACAATGTATCAGTGTCACAGTTTTCCCACATCCCCTCCAATATTTGTCATTATCTTTTCCTATCATTTTAGCCAATCTGACAGGTATGTAGTGCTACCTCAGCGTTGTCTTAATTTGCATTTCTCTGATCAATAGTGATTTGGAGCACATTTTCATATGACTACAAATGATTTTAATTTTAATTTCATTATCTGAAAACTGTCTGTTCATATTGTTTGACCATTTATTGATTGGAGAAAGTATTATAACTTGCATGTCCACTTTCATAGTGGATTTCCAAGTCCTGTTTTCTTAGAGAAACTTGAAGGCAGATCACCTCACCCTGTTAGCTAGCAGTCCATTATTTCATCCAGCCCAAGAATCTCATTCTAAATATTTCTAAATATCATCAGGATGCACAAGCCTAATGTTTGCAATTTGGGTTAACAAAAAGATGAAGTTAGGAGCATAGTAAAAGCCTTTATAGCTTGCCTTTCTTTCCTTGCTCCTACCTCACTCCAGGTAAGAACTCTCGTGGTTTGAGACTCAATGAAATTTGGCAGATGCATGTGACCCATTATAAATCTTTTGGTCGTCTGTCTTTTGTCCATGTTGTAGTGGACACCTTTTCAGGATTTATTTTTGCAATACCTGAAGCAAAAGAGAGGGCCCGAGTCATCATTGAATTCCTTACACAGGCCTTTGTAGTTATAGGCATTCCACAAACAATAAAAAGAGATAATAGATCTGCATATACTTTTAAATACTTTGCACACTTTTATGCGCAATATCAGATTTCATACAACACTGGCATATCCTTCAGTCCTCAAGGACAGGCAATAGTAGAGAGGAGGAGTAGAAACATCAAGAGGCTCCTCCAAAAACAAAAGAAAGGGGGAGACCCCGTAACCCTAGAGAATTTCTAAATTTAACCCTTTATACTGTTATTTTTTTTTTCATTTTTGATGAAGATGCACTGACTCTAGTAGACAGGTCTCATAACCCACTGGAAGGGCAGTGTCCAGTGTGAGGAGCTCCTGTGTCTTTAGATAATCACCAGGTGATGTGGAAAGATCTAGAGATTGGAGATTGGAAAGGACCATACAGACAAACTGCTTGGTTCTGTCTCTACAGATGTAGAAAAAAGCCGATGGGTGCCAACGAGCCTGTGTCTGCCTTGCCCACTGGAGAGAGACAGAAAAAGAAAAGACCTTCAAAATGAAGGAGAAGACCGAGGGAATCCATCTCTGACTGCGCCCACCACTGAAAGAGCATGGCAGTTAACCCTATGTGTATGGCAATTGACTCATGAACATCAAAAATAATGCAGGACTTCAAAAACCTAAAGGAATCATTGGATTCCCTGACACATGAGGTGATGGATGATAGATTGGCTCTGAACTATCTCTTGGCTGTTGAAGGAGGTTCATGTGTGGTTGTGAATTGATGGTTATTTTCTACACCTTCCTTCTGGGACTCATGGAAGTCTTTCATAGTACCTTATTTATTCATCTTGTTTGTTATGTTACTTCTTGCTTGTGTGATTCTTCCCATGCTGATGGATTTATGTATACCTGCTTCATTTAAAACAAAAGAAAGGGAGAGATGTAGAGGCTCACAGATAGTGGGGGAATTCCGGGTGAGGTATAGGACCCTTCAGCTCAGAGGGAACCTGCTGACAGTGTCTGGTGTGGCTCCCTATCTACCCTAAGGGCTCTCGGCCTTCCTGAGAAGTCAGGAGGTGGTGACAATATGTGTTGTAAATAAAGCAGAGTTTGCTAAAGTGGCAAAGGGACATGTGAACACAATAGCAAGTTATGTGATCCCATATGCACAATATATAGTTAGCATATGCACAGTGTGCTACGGTATATAAAAGAATTAGCATATATAAAGGAGTGAATTTGGAATAGTGTACTCCATGTTTGACCATCCACGTTAGTCCTGCCTCATCACTCCTCTTCTAAGACCAAGGACTCAAGCTGATATCAAGATGCTCCAGAGAGCTAGTCTAGACACAACAAATGATAGCTGAGGTTGATGATGATGATGAAATTTAATCAAATATATTTTGCAAGATCACGTTGTTGAGGGAGGTTTTCCCCCTCTTTCACTTACCCAAAGATATTTTTAAAGTCTATTGAATTTCACAGAGGAAGAATATTGGCCCTAAATCTTCATCTTCCCTGGCAACCTTGGACTGTTGTCCTCCCAAACACCCACACATGCACACAGACACACAAACACAGAGTTTACAAGTTATTTTAATAAGAAAATGAAAAGAAAGTTGCATTCTAATGACTAACATAACATGAGTAATTTTATTGAAATAGAAAGCTAAGAACAAAAATACTCAATGATTATTTTATTGATGTGCAGGAAATGAATTATTCATGCTCTCAAAGTATCTGTGGATAATTCTAATTACCTGCTTTTAAAGGATATGAGATCCACTGAAAATACATTAACAATTTTGATTGAACACCTGCTATCCAGTAAAACATAGCAAGTCTCCAACCCCAAAGTGTTGTGTGTGTATATGTGTGTGTGTGTATGCAAAGATGGGTATGCTCTTCTGATTGATTGATGAGCATAATATTGTTCATCAAATACTGCTTGATTTGGCCTTTGATCCAATATTTTATTAGATCATCTGAGGCAATAAAGATACAATACAAAGTGTTAGAGATAATTAGAAAATGCTGGATTTTCCACCTTTTTCAAAATATTGAATTTCTTTATTTGTGAATGCTAATGTAAGGAGAGAAGCTGAATCCCCACAGCATCTGACATGATATTTGCACACATCATTATAATGGCAACAACTCAGTGATAATACCATTGTGGACAAATCAGTGAATTAGGAGCCATAAGTATTGGATTTGAATTCTGGCTGAATCATTTTTAGAAAGGAGAATAATTCATTAGAAATAGGTGAAATTCTCCTGTATCATTGAATGACCATCTTCTTCCATGGAAGATGATGCTCATTCTAGCTGGATAGCTTATTCTTGGCTGTAATCCAAGTTCTTTTGCCTTTCGGAATATCTAATTCCAGGCCCTTCGATACTTTAATGTGGAAGCTGACAGATCTTGTGTAATTCTAATTACAGTTCCTTGGTATTTTAACTGTTTCTTTCTAGCTGCTTGCAATATACTTTCCTTCATGCGACAGTCCTGAAATTTGGCCACGATATTCCTTGGGGTTTTAATTTTGGGGTCTCTTTCAGGAGGTGATTGGCGGATTCTTTCAATGCCAATTTCACCTTCTCATTCTAAAACATCAGGGAAATTCTCTTTCATGATTTCCTGGAAGATAGCATCAAGGTTCTTTTTTTTCATCATGACTTTCAGTGAGTCCAATAATCCTTAGATTGTCTATTCTGGATCTGTTTTCCAAGTCAGTTGTTTTTCCTAGGAGATATTTCATATTTTCTTCTATTTTTTTTTTCATTTTTTTGTTTTTGTTTGACTGATTCTTGAAATCTTATTGAGTCATTTACTTCTATTTGTTCAATTTTAATTTTTAAAGTATTATTTCCTTCAGTTATCATTTTTAGTTCCTTTTGTAACTGGCCAATTGAATTTTTTGGTTCATTGCATTCTTTTTTTCATTTTGCCAATTTTATTTTTCAGTGAATTATTGTCTTTTTCCAATTCACCAATTTTGTTTTTCAGTGAATTCTTTTCTTTTTCCAATTCACCAGTTTTGTTTTTCAGTTTTTCATATCTCTGTTGCAGGGCGTTATTTTCTTCTTCCACTGATCTCAATACATTTCCCCATTTTTCTTCTAGCTCTCTTTTGAGATTATTTATGCAATCTTCCATGAAAGCCTTGTGAAAAGGGGACCATCTCATGTCTGCCTTTGTGGATTCATCTGGGATTGTTTCAGAAGCTCAGAATCTGGGGTCTGCCCTACTTTCTCTCCATAAAAGCTGTGTATGGTGAGAGCTCCCTTCTGCTTCTTGCTCATGTTTTTGAGCTGAGGAAAAAGAGCCAGACCGGCAGCCATTTCAGTTTGCCCTGGGGCAGTTTGCCGAGTTGACTTCCGTTCTGGGGCTGATCACACTAGATCTGCACTAGGACCACACTTTCAGCTGCTCTCAATCTATCTTGTACCAAAGGCAGATCTGCCAAAGCACCTGCCCGCAAGCAGAGCAAAGTGGCCCAGGCGTCTCCCAGGGGCTTCCTGGGCACCTAAAATCCGCTGCTCTATTTCAGCCCCAACTTCTGCCCCGACTTCCGCCCCGAGCGCGCTGGCGTCTGATCTTGGCAAACTGCCGATGGCCTGCACTTCTGAACTGACCTTCTCCGGAGTTCTTTCAAAGTAAATTGTTGATAGAAGTGCGTTGTAGTCCAAGTGTTTGGTGGAGCCCTCACTCCTGAACCAGTTCAGAGGCTCAGTTTGTCTGGGTCTGAGGGAGGGTCTCAGGAGCTCACAGAGAATGATGTCTGCAGTTCACCATCTTGGCTCCGCCCCCTAGAAAGGAGAATAATTAAACCTGTGCTTTTGCCAATAGTGGTTAACTCTCATATGATGAAAAATTCTCTATCATTCAAATTAATATTTTCTTGGCAAATTATGGTCTTAAAAAAAATTATCAGAGCACTGATAATTAACCGAGCCACACTAGACCATGTAGTCAGATATCTCAAAAATGAGATTAGAGAACATGAATTTTTGGTTTCAAGATTATTTGGTTTCACTTGTAAAAGGATCTAGGAATTCTTGGATTACTTACTTCTGGAGTTTTGTTGTAAAAAGCACATTTTTATCAATCAACAAACATTTATTAATCATCTACTACATGATAGGCTCTGCTAGAAGCTGAGGAGAACAAAAAAAAAGGCAAAAGATAGTTCCTGAACTCAAGGAACTCACAATTTAATGAGTGAGACAACAAACAAAATAGAGAAGGACACTATATACAGGAAAATCGTCAGTTTTAAAAAGAAAACACACCAGAATTAAGAGGCATTAGAAATGACTTTGGAGGGCAAAGCCAAGATGCAGAAGTAAAGAAAGTGCTTAATTGACCTGTCCATATAGTTTCCTCCAAAAATAGTTTAACTAATGTTTCAAATTGAATTCTTGAATGTTAGAGTGAAAAAAAAAGTTCAGAATGAAACATTCTTCCAACTCAAGACATCTTAAGAGGTCAAAAAAGTGACATCTCTGAAAGGATAATTGAGTTTTGCTTGAAGCCCATGTGGATAAAACAAAAGTGGTGGGATTGGATAATGGTAACAGAAATAACAGCATTTTAAAGAGCTTTCAAAATAGAGAAAATAAAAGCTCCTGACCACTCATCAGAAAGAGATTAAAAGGGATAACTGTAGTAGTCCTGGATGTAGGAGTGGATGCTATTTGGCAGTTTCATTGCCTATACCCACTTTTAGGTCATGGTTCAAGAAGCAGAAGCCCTAAAGGACAGTATTGCTTCTGATCTCAAGAGATTGGAAACCTTTGATAAAGGGTAGAGATAGAAAGTATCAATTGCCATTCTTAGAGACCAGAGGCTTTCCCTTGGTAAAGAGCACAGTATAAATCAGAAGAGCAATAAACCACACATTCCCCACATCACAATAAATGAAGCAACCAAAACCTTTAAAGCCCCAGAACTAACTCTGAAAACAGAAACACAAGAAAGCCTAAAGATTCAGATTGTTTCACATTCCCTTCGTTCCAGGATCAGATACCAATTTTAAATTAAATTTCATAATCAAAAAATAGAGTTGGAAAATAAGCAAAGAAAAAAATTCATGTTGATAAAACGTTAAAATATTGACATAGAATATGAAGACAAATTCTGAATAAGAAGTGAGAACAAAATAGCTAAAAGTAAAGCATCAAAGACAAATGTAAATTAGAAAGGAGACTAACTGGAAGAGGTTAAAAAATTACTTTCAAAATCAAAGAGACAGAGAAAAAATTAAGTAAAGGAATAAAAAAGGAAAATTACAAAAATGCAATTGAAAGCTCAGAAACGACTCACAAAATATTGAAGAAAATGACATCTTAAAAACAAAATTTGACAAATACAAAAAAAAGTTGCAAAAATCAAGGATAAAAACTCATTTAAAAGCTGAATTAATCAGAGTTAACCAAAAAAGTAGCATGGAGGAAAATGCTAGGGACAAAGGGAAATATTAGTAATTATAATTGCGAATGTGACTGGAATGAACTCACCTACAAAGAAAAGTGTATATCAGAAAGTATTAAGAAATAGAACCCAACAATAAAGAGTAAAGACATTTGGAAGAGAGAGAGAGAGAGAGAGAGAGAGAGAGAGAGAGAGAGAGAGAGAGAGAGAGAAAGAGAGAGAGAGAGAGAGAGAGAGAGAGAAATCACAGAGAAAATTAAAATAAGGAACTAAAACAATTTATTATGATTTAACTAGAATAAAACCTAAAACAAGCAGAAATAGCTATCATGATCTCAGAGAACAGT
>JAJPUD010017865.1:0-30163 GCA_023553655.1 Myrmecobius fasciatus
AGGAAGGAAGGAAGGAAGGAAGGAAGGAAGGAAGGAAGGAAGGAAGGGATAGAGGGAGGGAGGAAGGAAGGAAGGAAGGAAGGAAGGAAGGAAGGAAGGAAGGAAGGAAGGAAGGAAGGAAGGAAGGAAGGAAGGAAGGAAGGAGGTATCAATGGTATTTATAATCAAGATTTTAAAGAATTAAATGATAGTCCTGTTAAAGTCAAAGGGGGAAATTTGAAGCCTGTGGGAACTAAGTTTTCAGTTATGGATCATGCTTAAGAAGGAAAATAAATTTACCTAAATATTTATTTCAACTACTTAGAAGGAATCAGAGTATCTTAGCATTATAAAGATGTGGTCCAATTTGACATTTTCTGCCACTAACATTTACTAAAAATAAATCATAAATTCAAAAAATGTTCATGTTCATTTTATGTGCTACAAATAAAAGAAAAGAGCACTGGGCAGTTAGCATAGTGTGGCATAAAAAATATTGAGTCTGGAATCTGAAGACATGCTTCTAAATCTTGCCTCTACTGAGTAGTACCTGTGTAGCCTTAGGCCACTTCCTTCATCTCTCTGGGTCTTAGTTTACTCCTTTTTTAAAAAAGGAAGATAGACTAGTATGACAACAGAGGTCCCTTACAGCTCTAAATATATAATCCCAAATTGTTTTTTGTTTGAAAAATAGAATCTCATTTTAGGGTAATCCCATAGCTGAGTTAGGCAGGTTATTCAGGAATTCCAAGGTCTCTGGGAAGTATCCTTATTGTATTCAGAAGTGGAGACATCTGGACAGGACACAGAACAGATCTTTGAGGAATTAGGTGTGATGGAATTGGAAAGTGATAATTTTCTTTCTGGTACATGTTGATTTGGAATTCACTTGAAAAAATGTGCTGTCAAGTTCAATAAATCAATGATAGTTTTGTAACTACTGTGCACATCATGTTTACAATTCATTCTGTGACATTTATATTGTCAGCTAATATTTGTATTTGTAAATAAAATGTTTCGATGTCATAGATTTCAATGGCAGATTTTTCAGATTCTTCATGTGCCCTTAATGTGAATTTCATACTATTTCATTTGGTTTTCTATCTGCCAATGTGCAGATCCTGTTCTAAAACAATTTATCATTATTTCTTATATGTATTTTAAAATTAACATTTTGTGTCATATCATTCACATTATTGTCCCCATCAGAGAACATACACTCCTTTACTCTTTAAAAAAAACATCTTAGGCTTTTTTGATGTATTTTTTGTTTATATTACAAACACTTACAGGTCATTGTTTCTTTTATCAAACTAAAAGAATTAAGTAAAATTAAAAATACAATGACCTTATTTGGAAGGGCATGTAATATTACACATTTAAAAAACCTGACATAAAAAACTCCCTTTAGCCTCTCATCTCATTAAAAAATTCTTTTAACAAATTCTCATTGTCTTGCAGAACACATTCTCTCAATGAATGTTTATTAAAAACCCACATTTTATGTATGTATACATGCACACATGTGTATATGTGTATCATTCTAGAATCTAGATCTATCACCTCTCTAATATGAAAAGCATGCCTTATCATTGGTCTTCTATAATCATGAATCATCATTATATTGGACGGGAGGAGAAAAAAAAACCAAGCATTTATTAAGAACCTACTATATGCTGGGCATTGGGCCAAGCACTTTAAAAATATCTCATTTGAGCTTCATAACAATCCTGTGGGATAGGTGTTATTATTATCCCCATTTTCCAGTTAAGGACAATACATTAGACAGGTAAATTGATTTGACCAGTATCCTACAGGAAGTAAGTGTCCAAGTTTGGATTTTAATTGAGGTCTTCCCAACTTGAGAGCCAGGCTCTACTCACTTCACCCAGCTACACTATTGATTATAATTTCAAAGGTGGTTTTTTTATCTTCTTGTATTTTATTCCCTTAGTTCTGCTCATTTCACTCTTCATGTGTATAAAAAAAGTCCTCAAAATTCTTCACTTTTATAATGTTGATATTTAATATAAATTGTACTTCTGGTTCTGATTAGTTCACTCTGGATAAGCTCATATGTCTTTTCATGTCTTTTTGAAATTTTCTGTTTCTTCATTTTATATTGCAGTAGTACTCCATCACATTCATAAACAGTTTATTCACCCATACCATATGATGGACATACATTTAAAGTTTTAATTTTGGACTACCACAAAAAATTATTATAAATATTTTTGCACATAAACAATATTTTCCTCTTTTTTTGACTTCATTTGGATATAAGCTTAATAGTGGTGTAGTTAGGTCAAAAGACACACTGTATAACAGCTTTTTGTGTATAGTTATAAATTGTTCCACTGTGGTTGTATGCATTCATGAGTCTGCTGACAATGCATCAATATGTCTATTTCCCCACACAACCCTTCCAATATTTGTTTTTTCCTTTTTTATCATATTTACTTATAGAACAATTTTAAATTGTCATTTTTTTTCTAATTGAGATGTAGAGCATTGTTGACATCATTATAAATGGTTTGAATTTTTTTTTCCATCAAGAACTGCCACTGGGGAATGACTGTTTCTTTAAATTTTTAATAAGATCCTTGAGATTTTGGAAAAATTTGCTAAAAATATTTTTCACACTTATTTTTCTTTTCTTGTAATTTTAATAGATTTGTTTACATAAAAACATTTACATTTTATATAATCCATTTTATATTCTGTGATCCTTTGTATTCTTTATTCATTTATGAAAATTTCTCCTATCCACAGATTTAATAGATCTCTAGTTTGTTTATGATGTGACAGTTATACCTAAGTCACATATTTATTTGAAGCTTGTCTTAGTATAAGGTGTGAAGTGTGAGGTACTCTAAATCTAATTTCTTCCTTACTTCCATTCTTCTCAGCAGTTTTTCTTAAACACTGAGCCTAATTCCAGTAGATAGGATCTGTGTTTATAAAATGACAGTGGGTTAGATACATTTGCTATTTTATATTGTGTGCTTAATCCACATATTTTAACCAATACCAAATAATTTTGTATTATAATTTGAGATATGGCATTGTAGATTTCCTTTAGTCTCATTACTTTTCATTATTTCTCATGAGATTCTTGACCTTTTTTTTCTCCATATGAATTTTCTTTATTATTTTTCTAGTTTTGTAAAACAATCCTTTGGTAGTTTGCCATGTTATTGAAATTAATTTATATGTATATACCTATGTATGTATGATATATGAATTATATATATCACAACATATCATCATCACTTTATATTTCTCTTTAGAACTTTAAATATTCTCATTTAGTAACTTTATGCTTTGCTTCAATGAAACTAGCATTTCTAGTGTGGAAGGTTGTAGTGATAACCAAGCATTATGTTAATGTCCAACCTTATTAGGAATTCAGCCTATTGTTGGCTGATATTTTATTTGCCAAGATTATTATCATAAATAATAATTTGGAAGATAATTTCATATATCTCATGCATATTTGATTTTAATGAATGGAAAACCAGCCTTATGTAACCAGTAGTTTGCTCATGTGGATGATATTTGCTAATGTGTATCAGATTTATATGTATATATACATATATTTATATACATAAAATAATATGAAGTTATTTTTGTTTCAACAATGGCATAGTAAATAATCTAATGTGATAATAATTAATATGATTAATTAATACTAATTTGATTAAACTATATATGATTTTGGTCATGTGTCTGGGCTATAGTGACAGCTGGGCAGCACAATTATCTGGACTCTAACTGATGCACAATGACAGGAAAAATACATTTGTGAGTACACCACAGAAATCTCTTCCAGAAGCATAAGCACAGCACCTTACCTAGAAAAAATAATAATAAAAGGAATTCATATGAATATAATGTTTTATAGTTTCCAATTTTCTCCACATGTAAGGTGTTTATTGAAATATCAGATTTGAAATAAAGTTGAATATGATAATCTGGCCCATCACAAAAGTGAGCTTTTGATCTGCTGCTTACGTGATGCTGGTCATAGTAGTCCCAGTTGAAGAGACTTTGAGAAAGAATGTGAGAGGCATAATGGAGTAGCTAGGCGGCACAGTACATAAAGCACTAGACCTGGAGTCAGGAAGATTAACTTCAATTCTGATCTCAGACACTTGTTAGCTGTGTGGCCCTAGTAAGCTCACTTATCCTATTTTGCCTCACTTTTCTCATCTGTAAAATGAGAACAATGACAGCATCTACCTCCCAGTGTCTTTGCAAGGAACAAATAAGGCAATAATTGTAAATTGCTTAGCATGTGGAAGTAGTAGTAGTAGTAGTAGTAGTAGTAGTAGTAGCAGCAGCAATAGTTTGTTGTAAGAGTAGTAGTAGTAGTAGTGGTAGTGGTAGTTGTAGTAGTGGTAGCAGAAGCAGCAATAGTTTTTTTGTTTTAAGAGAAGTAGTAGTAGTAGTAGTAGTAGTAAAAGTAGTAGTGGTAGTAGTAGTAAAAGTAGTAGTAGTAGTAGCAATAGTAAAAGAAGTAGTAGTAGTAGTAGTAGTAGTAGTAGTAGTAGTAGTAGTGGTAGTGGTAGTAGTGATAGCAGTAATAGTAGTAAAAGTAGTAATAGTAGTGTAGCAGTAGCAATAGTTGTTTGTTTTAAGAGTAGTAGTAGTAAAAGTAGGAGTAGTAGTAGTAGTGGTAATAATAGTGGTAGTAGTAGTAGTGATAGCAGTAGTAGTAGTAAAAGTAGTAGTAGTAGTGTAGCAGCAGCAATAGTTGTTTGTTGTAAAAGTAGTAGTAGTAGTAGTGGTAGTAATAGTAGTAGTAGTAGCAGCAGCAATAGTTGTTTGTTGTAAGAGTAGCAGTAGTAGTAGTAGTAGTAGTAGTAGTACCAGTAGTAGTAAAAGTAGTAGTAGTAGTAGTAGTAGTAGTAGTAGTAGTAGCAATAGTAGTAGTAAAAGTAGTGGTAGTAGTAGTAGTAGTAATAGTAGTAGTAGTAGTGATAGCAGTAGCAGTGGTAGTAGTAGCGGTAGCGGTAGTAGTAGTAAAAGTAGTGGTGGTGGTAGTGGTGGTGGTAGTAGTAATAGTGCTAGTAGTGGTAGTTGTTGTGGGAATAGTAGTAATACCAGAAGTAACAAGAAGAAGAACTACTCTTCCTGCTAGTATAGAGTACTACACTAGAAGGAATAGTATTTTTTTTTTCTTCTTGTTCTTCAGCTTTTCAGTTATGTCCAAATCTACATGACCCCATGATTTTCTTGGCAAAGACACTGGAGTGGTTTGCATTTTCCTTCTCCAGTATGTCTCATTTTACAGATAAGAAACTGAAGCACATTAGGGTTAAATGACTTGCCCAAGATAACACAGGTACTGTCTGAAAACAGATTTGAACTTAGATCTTCCTGGCTTCAGTCCCAGTGCTCTTTCCACTGTGCCACCTAGTTGCTTTGGTAGATGATGTATTATTGAATTGTTATTTCAATCATGTCTGATTTTTTTTGACCCTGTTTGAGGTTTTCTGGGCAAAGATACTGGAGTGGTTTGCTATTTCCTTCTCCAGTTAATTTTACTGATGAGAAAATTGAGGTTAAGTTAAATGACTCATCCAAGATCACACATCTAGTAAGTAAGGCCATATTTAAACTCAAGAAAGTGGAGTCTTTTTATTTTTTAATTAATGTATTTATTTGCGAGGCATTTGAGATTAACTATGAGACAATCTCAATTCAATATCCTCAGTGTCTTCTCCCTATATGCAGTTTAGCATTCATGTGTCCAATTTATCATATCTATACAGGTAATTATCAGTACTATATATCTAGCCAGTCCTAACCTCTCTCCTGAGTAATAGTCCCACCTTTCCAACTTTCTAGTAGTTGTTGCAAACTCAGTTTTCCAGAAGTATCTCAAATTCAAAGTTGAATTTGATACTATTGGAAGAATGCTTATATGCATATTATACCTACATGTATAAATCAGCTTCAGTGTTGAGTCATACACATACATATATACATAGGTTTATGTACATATATTGACATGATATACATACACACATATGGAACATGCACATATATACACATGTATACACACACATATAGGCATGTATACATACACATGAGTGTAAAAAGTTTCCCAAAATTCTTCTTGGAACTTTAAGCTTTTGGGGAGTGTGTGTGTGTGTGTGTGTGTGTGTACACACAGTCAAATACACATATTTGATCTATATGTGCATGTGTATGCATTCACACTCATGCTTGCATATATGTATGTTTTATGTGTGTGTGTGTGTACACAGGACATCCATATATACATGTATGTGAGTATATGTGAGTATGTATATATGTATATGTGTTTCTACACACACACACAAACACACAAACATTGTTCCAACAACATCATATTCAACAAAACTGTTCAAGTATTTACTCAAAGGTGACCTCCTTGAAAATAACAAGATAAAAAAAAGAAAGGATATTCCCCCTTAAAAAGCTTGTAATATGTTTGGGAATACAACTCTCAGATCCTTCCCACAGTTTACAACTTCTGCAGAGAAAGGAGAAAATTTAACTATCAGCAAGCATTCCTCCAAGATGGTACATTTATAAACTATTGAAATTGCTATTTTACTGCTGTATTTTATATATTGCATGCCATAGTTACAGAAAGTTAAGTTTTTTATATTCAAATTTTAATATATTTTAATTTGTCTTACTTTTCCTATATGCTTTATGCAGGCAATGGTAAAACATAATCGTAGAGAACTTCTTAACCACCCTGTTTGCAGAGAATATTTACTCATGAAATGGTAAGAATTTAATTTTCTGTGCATAAGTTAATTTTTATTGACATTTCTAGACACCTCTGCTAAAATCTGATTTCTAAACAGGCTTCATCCAAGATAAATAATTCCTTTGTAATATCAAATTTTGGAATCTAAACTGGACAAGTTCTTAAGTATTACCTTGTCACTCATGGGAGATTTTGATACTGTCTTGCTTTGGCTGTCTGAAGTAAACCTAAACACAGGGGAATATTGAAATCATCTAAGATAAAGCAAACCTCTAATTCTAAGGACTATGGGTAGATAATAGACTAGATTCCTGAGAGATGAATTTTTCTTTTATGTGGATCTTAAAACTTTCTACAACAAAAAAGAAAAAAACACTTTCATTTAAATTATATAAATTATGTTTTATACATTTTGTTTTGTAGGATGGCTTATGGATTTAAAGCCCATATTATGAACCTAGGATTTTACTGTCTTGGCCTTATTCCTATGACGATTCTCATTTCTAATATAAAGCCAGGTGTGGCTTTCAATTCAACAGGTATCATCAATATTACTGACCATGGATCAGAACCATTACACACTAAGGTATTATTTTAAATTTATTTCCATTCTTTGACCTAATTTTTTTTTAAATTTTATTTGCATAACATATGTGTGGGTAATTCTTCAACAATAACCCTTACATAGCTTTCTGTTACAAATTTTTCCCCCCAACTCCCCACCCCTCCCCTAGATGGCAGGATATCCACTACATGTTAATTATGTTAAAATATTGGCAAATCGAATATATGTATACATATTTCCAAACTTATCATTGTTGTGCAAGAAAAATCTTATCTACACAAAAGATATATCAGATAAAGGAAACACAATGTAAGCAAACATCAATCAAGGAGTATGAAAATGTTATGTTGTGGTCCACATTTCACATCCCTCTCTCTGGGTGTATATGGCTTTCTTCAGTGAACAATTGGAGGTGGTTTGAAACATTTCATTGTTGAAGAGAGCCCTGTCCATCAGAATTGATCGTCATATAGGTACTGTTGTTGCCGTGTATAATGATCTCCTGGTTCTGCTCATTTCACTCAGCATCAGTTCATGTAAGTCTCTCCAGGCCTCTCTGAAATCATCTTGCTGGTCATTTCTTACAGAACAATAATATTCCATAATATTCATATACCATAATTTATTCAGCCATTCTCCAATTGAAGGGCATCTATTCAATTTCCAGTTTCTAGCCACTACAAAAAGGGCTGCCACAAACATTCTTGCACATGTGGGGCCTTTTCCTTCCTTTATGATTTCTTTGGGATATAAGCCCAATAGAAATGCTGCTGGGTCAAAGGGTATGCACAGTTTGATAACTTTTTGAGCATAGCTCCAAATTGTTCTCCAGAATGGCTGTATCCGTTCACAGCTCCACCAACAATGCATCAGTGTCCCAGCCCTCCCACATCCCCTCCAACATTCATCATTAACTTTTCCTGTCATTTTAGCCAATCTGACAGGTGTGAAGTGGTACCTCAGGGTTGTCTTGATTTGCATTTCTCTGATCAACAGTGATTTGGAGCACCTTTTCATATGACTATAAATAGTTTTAATTTCATCCTCTGAAAATTGTCTGTTCATATCCTTTGACCATTTATTGATTGGAGAATAGCTTGAATTTTTATAAATATGAGACAATTTTCTATATATTTTAGAGATGAGACCTTTATCAGAAGCCTTAAATGTAAAGATGATTTCCCAATTTATTGCTTCCCTCCTAATCTTGTCTGCATTGATTTTGTTTGTACAAAAACTTTTTAACTTAATATAGTCAAAGTTATCTATCTGGTTTTCAATTAAGAGTTCCAGTTCTTCTTTGGACATAAATTTATTCCATCACCATAGGTCTGAGAGGTAAACTATATTACATTCCTCTACTTTGACCTAATTTTGATGGTATCTTTAAAATGAATTATTAGAAGATGATCCATTTGATTTGTTAAGCAAGGAGTCCTATCTAGGGCTCTAACCAGAGGATTGATGATTGCATGAGAACTAGTCCCCTTATTGCACTCTATTAACTTCATCCTAAACACTAGATTGCAGGTTATCTGTAACCAATTCATCTCATTATCTTTCTTCTCTCTCTCACCCCACTCTCACTTTTTATATCTTGCTCTGAGTATAGCAATCAAATCAATATTATCATTGAGCATGCCATATATGGTCATAGTTCCCCATATGTGTTATCTTTATCCACTAGAATATAGACCTTTTGAGGACTGAAAGTGCTTCTTTTTTTATGTCCCCAGTATTTAGTACAGTGTCTGGTACATAGTAAATGCTTAATAAATGGGTTTTTAAATATATATATATATATATATACATACATTTATATATATATATATATATATATATATATATATATATATATAGGAATGAAAGGCAAAAGAAACAAAGGCTTGAAGCCCAGCTTTAGAATTAGTTATGTGGTTTTAGGCAAATCACTTAATCTCCCTGAGCCTCAGTTTCCTTCTCTTCAAAATGAAATAATAATACTTATGAAAACTATCTTTACATGTAATTGGAAAAAATACTATTAAGTTAAAAAACTCTGCTTCACAGGATTATTATGAATAGAGAATTCTATAAATGTGAGCATGCTATATTAATGAGTTGATACTACTAGTAGTTATTCTGATACTGCAGTACATTAAGTAACATGATCAGTTTATAGAATGAATGATTGGATAAAAATCATTTATTAAGTACTAAGTATTCTCTTTCCAGAACCAAATATAAAATTAAGAGATAGTCCCTGACATAAAGGAGCTTTTGGAGGAAGACAGTACCTAGAAGAAAAGTAGTCAGGGAAGGCCCATTGTCTGAGTAATCACCAAAATAATGAACATAATAATTGTACATTCCAGAAATGAACCCTTTCCAGTGGCAATGGAGTGGTGATTTGATTAACTTTCTCAGAAAACAAACAAACAAAAAAAAAGATGTAAGGAGATCTGAGTACAGTGGCAGGGATGAAAAAGAGAGTAAACATTTAGAGAGCAAAGACCAGAGATCCCAGCTCTTTCTCCTCTCAGGCATGGCCTCTGGTGATCTACCTTGGTATGGGGAAGAATAGAGTATGGGATCTGAAGCTTTTGATTTCTTTGTTTGTTTGTTATAGTTCTTACAATATGAAGGTGTAATTTATTTTTTAGGTATAATTATTTTGGTCTATGACTGAATAAAGGAAATATATATTTTTTTCATTTCTATAAAATTCATATATTTTCTTCAGAGTGACCTTATGTGTTTTATTCAGAACTTAGTAGTATAAAAAGGAACCAAAACAGAAATAAAAATTTACCAGGCAAATGTCAACACATTATGTTATTAGTTCTTTTTACATTGACATTTCAACTTATTTTGTATACTTTTCTATTTCAGAATTCATATCTTATAAAAGTTTGTATGATTTTAGTTTTATTGTCAAGTGTATTGGGATTTTGCAAAGAAATGATCCAAATCTTCCAACAGGTAATCACATTTTATATCTTCATAATTGCAACTATCTCAAAATAAATTTTATTTCAGTAGAGGCAGCTGACAGAACTGCCTTAATTAGAATGCACGAGATATACATCAAAATATTGCCAGAAAGAATGTTACTGTTAGTTCCTGTGTGTGATCAGACACAGAGATTCTGTGTGGTTTTTGATCCATTATGGATCTAAGCCTGTGTAAGAAGTCTGCCTTGTTTATTAATGCATCCTAAGTGATTTTTCTTGTGATTCTTTTGATTTTTTTTTGATTAATGTATTAGGTTGTGAATGTTTTTATTTGAATGTTGAATTCTAAGCCTATTCAATCCATCGAGTAACAAATACAAGTTGATTATTTTCTCTATATAAAAAATTTCATTTCAGAGCATTCTTTTCCTTCAAGTTGTCATATATCCTTCTTGATATGAACTAGTTTTCTTAAATTCCAGTCAAATTGGTTCTAATTTCATGAAAGGTAGAAAGTAGTCATGATACAATTTTGAATGATAGTCTTTTTTTTTTTTTTTTTTTTTGGATGTAGGCATTCTTGCCACTAAAGCAAAACAGAAATGCCTTTGTGCTTTCTGAGTCATGTCATTCTTATTTCTCCATCCCTCCTCCCCATTTCCTCAGTGGAGCATAATACCCAAAGAACTTGAGACTTTCCTCCATATCATTATCATCTCTGGGCTGCTTACTGTGTGGCTAGTCTATTATTTCTTTTTCTCCCATCTTCATTTCTGGTCACTGCCTCTTTATGTCCCAATTGTTATTATCCAAAATGGTTATTTTCCATGAGTTACACTCATATGTCATTATTGAGAAAATAATTTTGCTAAGACCTTTATAATGAGTAATCCAATTTGGTCACCTTGCATTCAATTCCTGGTCTAGTTTAGTTGCAAACTGTTGTGCCTTAAAGGAGATATAAAACAAAGGAGAAAGCTATACAATCTCTGGCTTTATATATTTATAGACAAATGCCTGAAGAATCCATTGCAAGAAAGGTAGAAATAATCCTTAAGCAAACAGTCCAATTCATCCATATTCAATTCAATTCAATGAGTATCTTTTTGGTACAGGCCTATAATTTTAATGACATAATGAACTTCCAGTAAAAACAAACAAACAAACAAAAACTCACTTTATCCATACAGATTAGCAACTGTTCTAAGCATTTTATAGTCTTAGAGAGCTGTCTAAGGCTTTGAGAAAGTAAGTAACCATAATTGACAACTTGACAAGATCATTTATTAAGAATTTACTATGCTCCAAACCCTGTACTAAGGATTGAACTTAATGACAAAAATGAAACTGCCTCTGACTTCAAGAAACTTACATTCTTATAGTGGAGACAACAGTATTTAGAAATATATGTAAAATGAACACAAAATTAATAAAATGTAGTGTTCTGAGAGAGGATATTGGTAACTGACAGGACCCCGGGGGAAAACAATGCAGAAAATTGTAAATGAATTGAGATTTAACATTTGGAATTAAGCAGAGAAAACATTCTAGACTCAGTGGCTAGACAGTGCAAAACATGAGGGCAGAAGATGGCATGTCCTAAATGAGAAGCACCAAGTAAGTCAATATGACTGGATCATAAAGTTTTAAGGAAGATAATGTATAAATAAAGATACATGAAAGTTAAGAAACTGGATTGTGAAAAGTTTTGAATGACAGGCATAGGAGTTTGATTCTAGATAAATAAAGAAGCTCTACAAATTATTGAGGAGAGTGACATTTAGACTTTGAGCTCCTGGAGGACAGGAACTATATTTGTTTTTCTTTGAATCCAAAGCTTGCTGAGGAAAATAATTTCTTAAAAAATAGAATTGATCAAATGGAAGTTAATGATTTTATAAGAAATTAAGATACAATAAAACAGAACCAAAAATAAATTAAAAATAGGAAAAAAAGTGAACTATTTCATTGCAAAATAGCTAACCTGGAAAATAGCTCTAGGAGAGATAATTTTAAAATTATTGGTGTACCTGAAAGTTATGATAAAAAATAAGTCTGGACATCATCTTTCAAGAAATTATCAAGGAAAACTCTCCTGCTATGCTAAAACCAGAGGGTAAAATAGAAATTGAAAGAATCCACCAGTCACCTCCTGAAAAAGATCCCCCAAACAAAAACTCCCAATAATATTACAGCCAGATTCTGGAACTCCCAGGTCAAGGAGTAAATATCACAATTATACAGAAAGAAACAATTCAAGTATAGTGGAGCCATTGTCAGGATAAA
Source organism: Myrmecobius fasciatus (assembly GCA_023553655.1). Taxonomy (NCBI): domain Eukaryota; kingdom Metazoa; phylum Chordata; class Mammalia; order Dasyuromorphia; family Myrmecobiidae; genus Myrmecobius; species Myrmecobius fasciatus. The sequence goes on from JAJPUD010017865.1 coordinate 12,533, forward strand.
ACAAAATTTAGCATCTTCTACATTAAAGGACTACAATACGATATTCCAGAGATCAAGAAGCTAGGATTGCAACCAAGAATCCCAGCAAAACTGAATATAATCCTTCAGAAGAAAAGATGGTCATTCAGGAAAACAGGATTTTCAAGCATTCATGATGAAAAGACTAGAGCTGAATGGAAAATTTGATTTTCAAATACAGGATTCTAGAACAATATAAGGAGATAATCAGGAAAGTAATATAAGGAACTTAATAAAGTTTATCTCATCATTATGGCAGTTAATAGTGCATATATAGATAGAGGGTATGGGTGTGAGTTGAATATGAAGGGATAATATCTTTTTTTTTAAATGATGAAATTAAGGAGTGAGAGGAATTTGCTGGGAGAAAGGGAAAGGGAGAAGTGTAATGGTGCAAATTATCTGCATAAAAAAGAATCAAGAAAATGTTTTTACAATGGAGGGAGAAAATAGAGAGGAGAGGGTGAATGAGTGACCTTTGTCAGAACTGGCTCAAATAGGAAATAACATGCATATTCAATAGGGGTTTAGAAATCTATTTTACCCTGCAAGAAGATAGGAGGGGAATACTATATGGGAAGTAGGGGAGGATGATAAAACAGTGGGCATATTGGGGGAGGGAGTGGTCAGTAGCAAAACACTTTTGAGGAGGAACAGGGTGAAAGGAGAGAGAATAAATAAGGGTAAATACAATTAATTAGCAGTAGTAATTGAAAAAAAATCAAAACAAGTTTCTCTAATGGAATATTATTATTCTCTGGGAAACTTTGAGCAGGATGCTCTCAAGAAAAAAAATTCTCAGATAATGAAATGCAAAGTACATTCGAGGGAAAGCCCTAACAATAGAAAGAAATAAGAAAGACCATGATAGACCCTGGAAGGGGCTAGTTTGTTTGAAAGGAACAGAATAGGCAATTTGGGATAGGTAGGTAGCATTGTAGATTAAGGAGATATACTTGAGAAAGTCTTAGTATTAGAGGAGATAACTGTGGTTAAAGGTGTTTCAGTGAAGATCAGCAGAGGGTAATATAGAAATCATATTGCCACATGAACAGATAACTACTTGGATCAAAGGGGGAAATAGATGTCAGATCAGGAAACAGATTACTATCCTGACCCTATCCTGACCCAAAGCTATGATGTAGTCACAGGACTATCAATTGTCTTCACATAAACTAGAGCTCAAAAAAAATAATAATACTTTATTGACTTACCTTAAAAATAATTTAATTCTTCAAGAATGGAGACATTCATCAAAGGAAGTTACCTTTCAAACCTGAATCTGTAGTAGAGAAGAAGAAAATCTGGCATAATGTGATATGCAGTTTAGATTTTAAAAGAAAATTTCAAAAATGTCAAAGAATGGTTGGTTAGGATACTATGGCCTAAACTTCCATTTAAACCTTTAGAATAAGATACTGGTCCTAACTACTAGATAAGTCCTTTGAGAAGGTCAAGTGAGGCTTTAAAAATCGGCTCAGACACTCAGCACTTCTTGCCTGGACCATGTTTATAGTAGATATATACATGCAATGAAATTTTAGTTCACATTATAAGCCCCCTTCAGGGCTTTCTGAGCTGAGCATATCTTTCAGGAAAACCTGTACAATTCTTCAGCCATTATGAGCTAGATAATGCATAATGAACTTTCATAGTGTTTCCAACCAGAACTGAAAACATAGGTCTGCTCTAGGTGAAATGGATCCATAGCAAGAATCCTAGTAGTCTAGTTCTGTAGAAGGGACTCCCTCAATAGTTTCCCTTTTCCTATTCACCTATAGCTTTCCTCCTATTAGTTCAAATTCTCGCTAACCATTACTAACTGGGGGACTTTGCATAAGTCAACCTTTGTGTGCTTAATTTTCCTTATGTGGGGAATAGAACAGATTGCACTGAATAGTATCTTGTGAATCAGCTGTAAATTCCATGATCTGTATTTGTAAATCCTGAAAAACATTGGTATTAACTACTCCAGGGAGAGGAGAGATTCTGTCATTCTCCAAAATAGTCATTAATTCTATTTCATATTCATATATAATAGAAATCTTCTCTTTCTTTTAAATCCTAGAAATTAAATTACTTTTTGGATCACTCCAATCTCATAGAATGGGTAATCTACACAACTAGCATTGTTTTTGTGTCACCCTTATTTATCAGCATACCAGCAGACCTCCAGTGGCAGTGTGGAGCAATTTCCGTTTTCTGTTTCTGGATGAACTTTTTGTTGTATTTGCAGAGGTAAAGCTGATGTATTTGGTTTCTACTTTCTCTTAAAAAAAAAACAATAAAATACAATTGAATTTTGAATTTTAATGATATTTAATTTTCATATAATTTTAAAGGATAAAACTTTACATATGCTATTTATAAATATCTGTCATCAGATATACTATTACATATACTGATACATGTATATTTATGTGTATATAATTGTGTATACACACACAGACTTTTGATAAATAGTAATATGCTTCTCCATTCTTTGAGAACTTTTGGAAATAAAATATATTAAGCTATTTTCTTTATAATACAATAACAGCACTCATTTTTTCAGTTCAGGAATCAAACTAAATCAATATTTAACAAGAAGATAGGTAAGTCTATCCATGTTTTGCTAAAATTAATGAGCTTTTCATTTCTATTCCATCATGATCATATACAACAATATGTTCAGTCATTCCCCAATTGATAAGCATCCTTCCTCCTCCTAATTTCTATTTCTTTGCCACAACAAAGAGAGTTGTCATAGATATTTTTGGATATACAGACTCCCCCCCCCTTTTTTATTAATTATTTTGGAAAATAGAGCACATAATGGTATTGCTTGGTCCAGAGGCATAGACAGTTCTCCAAAATGGTTGCATCAGTTCACAGTTCTATTAATAGTGAATTTGTGTCCCAATTTTTTCACACCCCTTCTAACATTTGTTGCTTTTCCCTTCAATCATTTTAGCTAATCTGATAAGTGTCAAATGATGTCTTAAAGCGATTATAATTTATATTTCTTTAATCAATAATTATTTAGAGCATTTTAATATGACCATCTGTAGTTTTGACCTCTTCATCTAACAACTGCCAATTCGTATTCCTTTATCAAAGGAATGTGAATTCCTTTTATCAAAATGTGAAATGACCCATTCTTGTAGACTTTATTTATAGTTCTTTATATATTTGAGATATGAGCTCTTTATCTGAGAAATTAACAATGAAAATCCCTCTCCCCCATCTTGGCTACATTTGTTTTATTTGTACCAAATCTCTTTAATTTAAAGTAATTTAAATTACCTATTTTACACCTTACTCAGTTCTCTATCTCTTGTTTATTATCCTATCCATATGTCTGCTATATAATTTGCTGCATTTTCTTTAAATTTTTTTGTAATCTTTCTCTTCATATCTAAATCACATATCTATTTTGACTTCAACTTGGCAAACTTGTTCAATTTCTACCATACTATTTTCTAGTTTTCTCAACTATATACATTTTACCAAATAATGAAATCTTATCTCAAAATCTTAAATCTTTATTAATTCAATGTTTTTTACACTCAATTTTATTACTCTTATCTTTAATATTTAGAATTTTCAATTTACTGTTTAATTGGGAGTTTTTAGTTTGTTCCTTTTCTAATTTTTTTTAAAATTGCATACCCAACTCATTGGTGTGTTATTTTTTTACTTTATTGATGTAAGCATTTAGAAATATAAATGTCCCTCTAATTACTGTTTTTGTTGAATCTGATAGCTATTGAAATGTTGCTCTATTATTGGCATTTTCTTTAATGAAATTGTCTATATCTATGATTTGTCCTTTAAACCATGAATTTTTAAAGATTAGATTGTTTGATCTTCAATTAGTGTTTAACTTATATTTCTGTGGTTCCCTTTTAAAGATACTTTATTGCATTGCAAACTGAAAAGGATACTTTAATATTTCTGCTTTTCTGCTTTCAAGTATAAAATTTTTATGTTTTAATATACACCTAGTAAAGATATGAAGTGCTTGAGAAAAAGTATATTCTTTTCTATTTTTATTCAATTCTCTTTAGATTCTTCCCTAATCTAAACTTACCTAACCTACCCAATTTATCTAAAATTCTGTTCACATTTTTGACTTCTTCTTTCTTTTTGGTTATATTTATCTAATTCTGAAAGGGGAATATTTAATTCCCCCATCATCAAAGTATCACTATTTCCACCTGTAATTAATTTAACTTTTCAATCTGATAATCCAGTATTGCCTTCATTTTAAATGCACTTCATCCTTCTAACCTCTGATACCCAGTTTGAGTTTTGACAAATTGCAAAACTGAATGGATTCTGGATAAAAAAGCAAATGAATTAAAGAGCACAAGTGTAGTGCATATTGTATGCCAAGTATTGTGCAGAGATCAAAGTAACCAACAGAGCAAAATACATCATTAAGAATAAAATATTTAAAACTTTTTGTTTCTTCTTATGCTTTTCTCTAGATTTGAAAATTATGGGATCTATGTTGTAATGTTGTTAGAAATTACTAAAACCTTGCTGAAGACTACTTTTGTATTTTTCTTCCTAATTTTGGCTTTTGGACTTGGCTTCCATGTTCTCCTGGGTTTCCAAGTAAGATATCCATCATGACTGCTAACATTCTAAATAATGAAAATAAGTGCATATCTACCTATTCATGCATCATCTATTCATCTTTGATATTCATTTTAGCTCTTTTTATCAGTGAATCATCATTTAATATATATATGAATTAAAGAAATTTAATAAAAATTTCTGATTTTCCAAACAAGGGCTCACCATTTATGTTTGGGTTTTTGTTTGTATTCCATTGTTGTATTTCTGTTGCTGCAATGACGTCATTTCTTTTATATGTATCATTTCTTCATAATTTGCTTTGGGTGCAGGTGAAACGCATATTGTTTGTAAACTTTTTATTACCTTTTTTTTTAATCTCCAGAGTACATTCAAGACCCCAGTGCTCTCTATAATGCAGACCTTTAGCATGATGCTGGGAGATATTAAATACCATGAGTCATTTCTTGGGCCATTTCTTGAAGATCATTTGCCATATCCCCTCCTATCATTTTTATTCCTTGTCATCTTCACCCTGTACATTCCAATTGTTCTGATGAACTTACTTGTAAGTAATATTTACTCATTCAATAAATATTCATATAGTTCTTTTGCTGTTGAAGACTTGTGATCAATAAGGTTGAATTCTTGTTATAATTATTGTTTTTATAATCTTGTTCCTTCCTCCATGATTCACTCACTCTAATAGCCCTAGGGTCAAGAATCTCCCTTCCCCCAATATTTCATTGTATGTTTTAACCCCTGACTTCTGACTCTAAAACACATAGAGTGAAAGGGTTATCTTAGTGAGAAATATCTACATAGGATTTTGTAGTGTTTACTAGTATTTCAATCATAATCAATGCCTTTAAATTTGTTCTGTTATCTTTTCTTAGTTAAGAATGATATTCTATTGGATATCAAAATGAAAATGTTTTATGAATATTTATCCAATAAGCTACTTTTACTCTTGTTTCTTGCTTCAGAAACAGCTAGGTGGGGCAATGGATATCATGTAATTCTTGGAATCTGAAAGATGTGTTCAAATTAAGGTTTAGGTACTTACTAGCTATGTGACACTGAGCATGTCATTTAATCCATGTCTACCTGAATTTCTTCAATAATTTTAGGATTATTATGAGTATCAAATGAGATAATATTTATAAAGTACTCAGCATATTGCCAAGAATACAGTAGGTATTTATGAATTCCAAAAAAAAAGTATTTCAGATACATTCTTACATGGATAACATTGGTTAACGTAATTGGATATCATTTTGCATAAGACACTGTTACTAAACATAGTACGTATAGTAAATAACTGTTTCCTTCTCTCCTTAAATTGGTTGGATTCTGAAAAGTCTGATTAGACAAACTTCTTAGCATTAAATTTGAATTTTGAAGAATTCTTAGCAACTTCTTCTTACTTCATTCTTTCTGAAGATAAAAGCTTTAAATAGTTTATCCCAGTGCCTAATTCATCTCCTTAAGACTGCTTCTTTTTATCGATTCACCTGTGACAATCATTACTTACAGTATCAATTTAATGATTTTATCCTCTACACATTTTCCCATTTCAAAACTGTCTAACTTTGTTAACTCTTAGAATAGTAATTCTGAAGCTATTTCAGAGTTGAAACACCCCATCACTTCTTTGAATTTACAAAATGTCATGTTCTTCTCATGATATTTTGTGGCATGCATTTATTTTTGAAATGAAGTCCTACTATGGTAGTCCATTGCAGTGTAAAAATGATGCTGGGGCTTTAAGATCATGCCAATTTAGTGTAGATTTTGCCTAACACAGTGGACATATGGGATCCAAATAATAGACTGTGTCTACAATCAGAGGATCAGACTATTTATATTTAGTATATTCTAAATGTTGTTTGCTGCTAATGGTCTTAATAAAACAGAATCTATAATTTTATATATTTTAGCTCAAAAAGAGATATGTGCATTTTAACTAAATCTCTAGATTGTTAATAGTAATGACTTATTGTTAATCAATTAACCTTATAGAGTTAATAATAATTTGGTAATATATTACAGATTGGTTTGGCAGTTGGTGACATTGCTGAGGTACAGAAGAATGCCTCTTTAAAAAGGATTGCCATGCAGGTAAACAGCATGTGTATAAAAGTGTGGGGACTAAGCCTAGAATTATCATTTATGTATGTGAGCTAATTGATTTACTGAAAAAGTTATTATTGAGCAGTTATTTAACAAATGTTTCCTAAATAATTATCTTAATTATCTCTAAGAACTTTTCCACCACATCTTGATTACTTACTTTTCATATTGTCTGTTCTGTTTGCTGTAGACAAAATAAAACTAGGAGAAATGTTTTTGTTGGTGAGATTGCCTACCATTTTTCACTTCTTAATATATGATCACCCTGCCAATGACTGAATCCAGGAATCTATCCTGGATAGGATCCACTGAATAGGTGGATCCTCTTTCTACTCAGCTGTTTATTATATTTATTGTGGAGCAGGAGAACAAAACAAAACAAAATGAACTAGTGAATACTAGGGATTTTAGGCTGTATTGTGAATATGATTTTTATCTCTTTGTCCTGAGGTTGTGAACTTGTTAATTTGTAATCTCAGTAAAGAGGGCAGAGGAAATGGAAGGGGAGAGACAGAGATAGAGTCAGAATTTCATAATTCTGTTAGCCTAGCTGATTTGGAGATAAGAACATTCTCCTAACAATGAATTCCAAAAAAAGTCTTTCACATACATCCTTACATGGATAACATTGGTTAACATAATTGGATATAATATGGTCCAGATATGTTGCTTTGTGATTATCTAAATTAACATAGGATGGAATTGACAAAGCCTGGTGGGATAACTAGTGAGTAGGTCCTTTAGCTTCTTTGCCAAATATTCAGTTCTTTTCAACAAGAAGCTATCTAACATTTACTATATGCCATGTGCTAGGATCTGGAAACACAAAAAATATAGCCCCTTCTCCTAAAAAGTTGTCACTCCATTAAATATCCAAGACAATCTTCCTTTGGAAGCTATTAGATTTCCATCGATCCAAAAGTTCTTTGCCAGTCACCTGAAATACTGCAGTTCTAATTTGTGAATTCAAAAAGGGTCTTTATTCTTCAGATTCTTCTGTGCTAGAAAAAAGGGTTGATTTTCTCTTCTGAATTATTAGGAGTCTAGTTTTTAGTTTTGTCCACCCAGAGGGCTATAACATTTTCACAGAAAGGTAGGTTGTATTGTCAGAGTTTCAGTGGGTGGAATGAATTTTTTCCTTCAAAAATGAGTTTTAAGTCTGCCAAAAAATTGGATAATTATCACTTGTATCTACAGAGTTCCACACCATAAATAATAGAAGGGATGTTTGTGGTCTGACAAGTTCAGACATCACTTAACTTTCTTGACTCTAATCATTCAGAATTTTATTTTCTGTTTTTCATTCATTTCTTCAAAACACAGCTTCCAGGATCTGCTGTGGATATATAACGATATATTAAACATTCTGAGGAGACAAAGGAGATAAAAAACTTGGTCCTTGCAGTTGCTTAAAAACTTAGTTAATGATGCTGAGAATGAAGAGCCATCAGGCTGTTTAAGGAGGGGTAAACTGATCCAAACTGGGAAAATGGAACAGCTTAAAATTTCTGTGCTAAGCGGTATTGGGATTGGGGTTGTGAGCAGCCTCTCCTCTTCAACTTGGGAGAGAGAGATTCTATGTAACAAAAACATATGTGACCAAACCATAAGCATGTATACAATAAAATATATGTAGATGCACACACACACACACATATATACATATACATATATACAAATATGTACATATATGTAAATATTTTGTGTGTTTCATATATATATTAACATATGCATACACACAAAACAGACACACACATATACATATAGATATCTATATAATCCATCTTTATATATCTATATATGAAATAGCAAAAATCTATTTGAGGGGAGAGTTAAACAATAAAGCACTTATTAAATGCCTTTTTTTCATCAACTGTGAACTACATATGTCTCACATTATAATAGATGCCATTATAAAGACAAAAAAATTATACTCTAAAGATCTTCAGCTATCTTGAAACTTATTGAAGAGAAAAGACACGCACAGAGAACAAGTGAATGAACAATATGTAATAAATAAATGACTTAAATTTGGCAGATACTCTACTAAATTAAGAGAAAGCTTTCTAGAAGAGATGAGACGTGGACTGGACATTAACAGATCAATAGAATTTAAAGGGTAGAAAGAAAGAAACATTATATATAGGGGCAATAAAATGAGCAAAAGCAGGAAAGTAGAAGTTAATTTTATGTTTAATAAATAATGAGACTATTTACTTCACTAAAGTAAAAATTCATATTCACGAATAGTCAATTCCAGATTATGAGAGGCCTTGTATTCCTTGTATTTCTTGTGTTAGAACTTCACTTACTATACAGTATTGGGAGTATTTGAGCTCTTGGGAAAGAAAAGAACATAATGGAAATTTTATGCCAGAAATATTAATACCATAATGTTTTTTTAAGATTATACTGATATAGAGGAGGGTGGAAAGAGGCAGGGAAATCTCTAATATTATGTTTACAGTAATGTCAAATAGAAGTAAAATGGGATCCTAGGCAATGATGACCCCTTCCTATTTTTTGGTCTTTTCACACTTTACTACACACCACACACTATCTAATGTAATAACACTCGTCTTTTTTTTACTATTTCTCTCCTAGGATACACCTTCTCTCAGCAAAGTGTCTTCTCTTGTTTCCATACTTGGAATGTTCTCCCTTTCCCCCTTCAGTTCAATTGATAATTATTAAGTACTTGTTACTTTTCAGGCACAGAATTAAAAAAGAAAAGAAAAGAAAAAACAGTCCCTTAAGGAGCTTATAGTCTAATAGGAGAAAGACCACACACAAAAGGAAACTGAAAAAGAGGAGAGAAGGGGGGAAGAAAGAAAGGAAGAGAAGAAGGTACATGGGAATGGAGGTCAACTAGAACTGCTGATGGACAGCTGTGACAATTCGAAGGCAGGAAGGTTTTGAGCCCCTATAAAGCAAGTCTTTAGAAAAAGTTGTATTCCCTCCATTAAAAGGGTAGAGATATCTATGGGTTAATTGAAAAGTTGTAGAATATATAAAACGGAGTCATTGTTCATGCTGATGAGATCTCAGATGATTAGATATTTTTTTTTGGGGGGGGAAGAGTGATGGGGAAAGTAAAGCAACTAATGGAGAATCAGCATGATTTTTACCCTCATCTTCTCTTTCTCCAGCTCCAGTCCTGCCTTCTGCAGGAAGACTTTCTCTGTGTGATTACCTTCCACTTACACTATGTCTAGTAGATACATTTTTTTTTCAACAGTTATCTCTTTCATTAACACAACATATTTGATGGCAAAGACCTTATTTCATTCTTGTTTTGAAGCCTCATGGCACATGAGTCTAGTACCTGGCAAATACTATTTAGCAATAGTTTGTTAACTGACTGGACAAGGATGATAGTGGAATTGGAATAAACATTAAGTCGGTGTGACATTGCAGAGGAATAATTACTAGAAAAGAGCTATTATTTGAACTGATTTGAGATATTATATAGTAAAGAGTACTAAACTTAGAATTAAGAAGCCTAGGCACAAATATTACCACAATAATGGCAAATTATCATGTATGACTCTGGGCAAATGAGTTCTCTGGAAATCAGTTTTCTCATCATTAAATGGGAATATCTTCCCCTCCACCCCCATACTATTGTGAGGAAGATGCTTTCTGAGTTTTGTTCTATATAACAAATAGATTTGATTTTATAATAGAGTATAAAAGACAGCAACTTGGAATCCGGAAAATTCTGATTCTGCCTGAAACACTTACTGGCAGTATGACCCCAAGGAAATCATTTAACTTCCCTCAGGTTGTTTCCTCCTCTATAAAATGGGAGTAATTATAGTACTCTGGGCAGTTATGAGATTCAATGAGTAGAAGATTAGACCTAGAGTCAAAAGGGCATGAGTTCAAATCTGGTCTAGACACTTATTAGCTATGGGATCCTGGGCAAATGATTTAACCCTATTTGCCTCAATTTTCTCACCTGTAAAATCAGTTGGAGAAGGAAATGGCAAACCACTTCAGCATATTTGCCAAGAAAACTCCAAATAGGTTCACAGAGAGTTGTACATGACTGAAACAACTCAACAAAAATGATAGCAACTACCTCACAGTATTGTTATGAGGATTAGATGAAATAATTATGTGCAGTAGTATGATGTAAGAAACAAAATGTCTTAAAAGAACTCCACCGACTGAAGAATTCAAGAAAAAAAGTTTTGGGTTGGTTTGTTTGTTTTTTGACGTTCTTGCAAGAACTGGTATCTCTTATAGGCATGCCCTTGAAGTACAATAGCACAGTCTTTTATTCTCCATCTCAAAATGCAAATCCCTTCCCTGATTCCCCATTAACCTGTTATTACCGAGGTTATAGCCTATCTGGAGCTCCTAGTTCCCCATGTGACCCCTAATTACATCATTACATTTTCACCTTCGACTACAACTTCCATTCAACTGAGTGTGGATCCTTAATTACATCTTCTCTTCTACTTAGAAGTGAGTCTCCACTTCTAATTATATTTTATAATGTGTTTCTTGTTCTAAGTCCCCACCCCGATTACATTTTCTAATATGTTTCTTATTCTAATTTATGGCTTCCCTTCTTATGTTTTATTTCCTTGTTCCTTTTCAGTCAGAGCTTCAGATTCCATTTCTTAGGTTTCAATTTCATTTTTCTAATTTGTGTCTGATTTAAGTTTCATTTCTCTAATTTAAGTTTCATAATTGTGGAAACTAAAGTCTCATCCAATTCTCACATTTGTGAACCATAAAGAATAAATATTAGTGAATGTTATTATTATTATTAGAAACTCCTAGATGAGAAAACAAGTCTTTTTATAATGTGCTGGTACAATCTTATGATTGATTAAGTGACTTGCCCAGATTCATGAAGTCAGTATATATCAAACGGGTTAAATTCAAGGCTTCTTCACTTTAAGGCTAGCTGTGCCAAACTACTTCTTATTATATAATTAAAAAGAAAAAGGAATAGTCAAGGATAGTTTCAATATTGTGTACTTGGGTGAATGATGTCATAATTGAGAAACTTATTAAGATGGTTTGGTGGGAAGATGGTCATTTGTCTTGCTGAATTTTGTTACTGATGGGAAATATAAGTAAGCAAGTCCTGTGGATTGTTGCAAATAGTGCATTGGAGAACAGGTAAAGGTACAAGGCCAAATAGAATGGAATAGCATAGTTTAAATAATTATATGCAATATATATTGCATATAATTATTTGCAATTAATTGCAAAATAATTATATGCAATATAATATGCAAAGTCTTCTGGTAAGTGCTGAGGCTATATCAAAACAGTCTCTGTTCTTAAGGATTTCATATTCCTATTAAAAGATAACTTATAAATAAAAGTTCTTGTGCTCATTTAATTCATGGCAAATGGAAAAACCAGATAGTAATTCAGGGGTGAGGAGAGAGTAACTGGACAGATGGCAAGACCCCATTAACCTTGATGCCATATTTAAAACACTGAAAACAAAATTAATTTTCCAAGGAAGAGGACACAAAAGAAAAGAAAGACTGACTTTTCTCTCCTTTGTTTATTTTCCCTTATTTGTTCAACCTTTCATCATAAACTACATTAGTGGATAGGTACTATGGGATGAAGTAAAAGATGAGTCTGGGGCTGGTACCAAACAGAATAGCAAGACAAAAGGAAAGGTGAAGGAAAAGAGGAGAATAAATTCTTAAGTGATTTTCTTTTTAGTAATAATTTAATATAATGAATTCCAGGTAAATTTTATTAAACTATGTAATATTTTTAATAATTATGCTAATGAGTATATTTTTGCTGTATCATTATATTTAAGGTGAAACTTCATACCAGTTTAGAGAAAAAACTGCCAATTTGGTTCCTAAGTAAAGTGGACCGGAAATCAATCATTGTGTATCCTAATAGGAGGAAGAACTTTAGATTCGTGGTAAATACATGCAATCATAATACATTTATAGTGCTTGGCATTTATAAAGTGTTATCTCTCAGGACTTCTTTTTTGGACTTTGAGATTAGTCCAGTCTTCTGGAAGGAAGTAATTATCTTTTTTTCCTCGTGATGAGTGGGTGGTACATTAACTCAAGTCAGGACAATGAAAGGAAATAGATAAGAAGTGATTTAAATAAATCTAAAGGAGTGTTCCCAAAATTAGTTATTACTCTCTTCTACAAGATAGGACTAAATATATTAATTTTTACAATATCCCTATAAAATGAGCATCATTGTTGAGTAGTTGAAGACATTAAAAGCTTTAATTCATGGTCAAAGTGACCATGATTTATTCAGATATAACTATTATAAATGTAGGGTTAGAAAGAACCCACTATGTTAGTATTTAAATTAATATTTTTTTAAAGTTGAATTTTCATTCATTTATTCATCAACAATAACATGTACAGCATCACACAGGAAAAAGTGTTGTCTCTGAAAAAATAGTGATCTGAAGCCATAAGACCTGAGTTCCAATGCCAGCTTTGTTGCTAAAAGCTTGTGATCTTAGTCAAAGATCACTTAATCTCTGCCTTAATGTAAAAATGTAAAATATTAGATATTATATATAACATCCTTGTTAAAGTAAAAAGTGCTTTGGCAGTCAATAATGGTTTTAGAACAATTTAGTTCCAATAATTAGCAGATTTGAAAACAAACAAACAAACCAAAAAAACCAAAACAGCAACAAAAATAACATGTACAGTGAGGACCTTAATTAGTGAAGGTTTTGTTTAGTTTTCCCTATTGTTAAATCAGTCCATAGACACACTTATCTCATTTAATGTAATATTTTATAGAAAACTCAAAGAAAATGTGTGTGTATACACACACATATACACACATATGTATATACATACACATGCACATATATATGCATATATACATGCATACACACATAGTACATCCTATTATTTGGTTATTGCCCCTCTTATTCTCAGTGTGCCTTCACGTTACTCTACTTTACTCTATTATGAAAACTCCTCAGCAACAAACACTCTGACAATGATTTAAACCTGATCTAGAAAATGTGACTTTTCATTTATGGCACAATTTCATAAAACAATTTATCATATAGCCATGCAAATTTGTCATTTAATATCTTTTTATTGAATAATATGAAGATAATTTTTAGAGAATTAATATCTAAGATGGTACTAATTTATATTAGCTGAGATAAAAAAAAATCTAATCAAATGACAGTTTAATTGCCATGTTTTATCTCACAGAACATATTCCAGTACTGGTTTTGTGGTCGATATACAAAACTAGAAACACAATATGCCGATAACACCTTAGAAGTTGAAGTTTTGAAGCAGAAATACAGGTATTACTTTTACTTCTTCTGTATCAGATAATTTCATTGATAATTGTGGATTTGTGTCAGGGAGACTATTGTTTCATTGAGTGATATTAGTAGTGGTTAAGTGGGAAGTAAAAAGTGCTTTTCTGAGTGTTTGGTATCAGTGTTTGAATCTCATCTGTGCAAAAGCTTTCTGCATTTAAATATAAGAAATCAGTTTTGGAAATGTTTTCGAAAAATTGATGCCTATGTAGGCATTTTATTTAAGTGCTCATAGCACGATGATGTGATTTTCAAAAAAAACATGTTTTGAAGTACCTGATTACCATTATGTATCTCTTCATTGTAAAAGGTATGCGGATAGAGGCAAAGTACAATAAATCTGTCTTCTGAGAACACTCAAATGATAAAATTGCTGCTTGGGAAAGAATCATTCAAGGAGAAAGCACAAAACTTTCCAGTTTGCTCTATGGGGTATGAATATTAAGGCAGAAATCATTCTGTTTGAAAAGTTCACTTTTGGGGGCAGCTAGTTAGTGTAGTGGATAAAGTATCAGCTCTGAAGGCAGAAGGACCTGAATTCAAATCTGGCCTCAGACACCTAATATTTCCTGGCTGTGTGACCCTGGGCAAGTCATTTAACCCTAATTGCCTCAGTAGAAAAGAAAAGTTTGTTTTTGCTTAGCATATATTTCCTAATTTATTAGTAAAGCTCAGATGCTCCAGGTTATTATATATGTTACCTTTCTCTCAGATTCCTTGCCTTTTGAAATTAAACACCTTAGGAGAAATGACTTGAAAATGGGCTTTTGCCTAGATTGAGAGGAGAGATGGAGTCCCCAATCCTTACTGTAGCTCAGTGATTATAGTGAAAGAAAAACTTAAAAATGAATTAATAAATTATATGTATCCCTCTAGGCTGAAGGATCTTGGTGTGCTTCTGGACAAACAACATGAGCTCATCAAGCTCATCATTCAGAAGATGGAGATCATCTCTGAGGCTGAGGATGAAGATAGCAGTTTTTCATATCAAAGATTTAGAAACCAACAGTTAGAGAAAAATATCAAGTGGCACACCGTGCTAAAAGCAATGAAAGCAAAAACAAATTGTGTTTAGCATCATACTGTTATTCATTCTCTTAGGTTTGCTACTCTTGTTAATTGGTTCATTTGGGAGTTTTGTTCATTTTCTTATATCTAGTTTTCATTTGTGAAGCAGAGGAGGAAAGAGGAAGAGAGTTGTGATTATAAATGCATGAGTAATTTAAATAGAATAAAATATCCTTAAAATTTATATAAAATTAAACAACTCCCTTTGACCTCCTTAATGTTTTATTCATTGAATGTATACACACACACATATGTATATTTAAAAATCTCTCTCTGCTTATATCTTCAACTTGAAACATCTCAGTATTTGAAGAAAAATAATTTTCTAGGCATTGTAGGAAAAAATACTCAAATGATAAGGTTATAGATAGATAAGCAGACAGATATAAAAATATTATTTTAGAGCTCAAATGTCAAAAAGCATAACTCTGGGATACTTATCTTGAATAATAAGTTACTTCATAGATCATAATCATAAGAATTATAATTGTCCCTGAATTTTTTGCTATTCTTTAATTTATATTGTGAACACTGTGTTTACTCTGTATCCTTTTTAGAATAGATTGTCCCTGATTTTGGTTTCCTAGCACCAATGCATTTGATGTCATCAGAGTTTATATGTCAATGTAATAGTACTTTACTTTGCACAAAAAGGATGACTTCTCTACATATAA
Source organism: Myrmecobius fasciatus (assembly GCA_023553655.1). Taxonomy (NCBI): domain Eukaryota; kingdom Metazoa; phylum Chordata; class Mammalia; order Dasyuromorphia; family Myrmecobiidae; genus Myrmecobius; species Myrmecobius fasciatus. The sequence continues at coordinate 28,313 of JAJPUD010017865.1, forward strand.
ATCTAACATGTTACTCTGTATTTCCAGTTCTAGCAATCATCCTAATAAAGTATCTAGTATTCAAGCGTTCCTTGGTATTCAATCACTTTAAGATTTGTAAAAAAAATATTGCTCAGATATTTATTCTTTTGATTCTGAACAAATAATTTAACTTCTCAGTGTCAGCATTTTTATCTAGAAAATGGGAGTGATAATAATACCTAACTTACAAGGCTGCTATGATGATCAAATAAAAAATTATATAAATATATATAGGCATTCAGGTGGCAGAGTAGATAGAGTGCCAGGTCTGGAGTTATAAAGACTCATCTTGCCAAGTTCAAATATAATCTCATATACTTAACTAGCTATATGAACCTGGGAAAGTCATTTAATTCTTTTTGCCTCAGTTTCTTTATCTATAAAATGACCTGGAGAAGAAAATGGCAAATCACTTCAGTATCTTTGCCAAAAAAAAAAAAACAAATGGAATTATGAAGAGTCTAAAATGACTAGAACAACAAATATAAATATTAAATTCTGATGATAAACCACAAATAAAATTAATAATCATTGTATTATCCCCAAAGTCTTTTTGGATCTAATCCTCTGAGAGGTCTATTTCCAAGTACTAAAATAGAAATTCACAGTGCTTAGCACAGTTATTGGCACAAAGTGGGTGCTTAACAAATTTTATTGACTGACTAGGAGCAGTAACTTCTTGATCAGCAATTAATAATCATTAAACATTTATTAAATGCCTAATATGTGCCAGGCACTGTGTTAAGTGCTAGGATATAAAAAGAGGCAAAAAACAGTCCATATCCTCACAGAGCTTATCCTGGATCTCTCTTCAGCATTTCAATTAAATTTTTAAAATGTTTATAGTTGGCTACCAAATCATTCACTCAGATCCTTGTTTGAATGGTCTGGATTATAGTCTCCACTTTGGCTAGATTCCCATCCTTTCTTGGATCTGTCTCCCATTTTTCATTGCCTCACCATCCTAGCTGATCTATCTTGTTTGCAAAAGTCTATTCAAGTTCAACATCATGAACATTTGGAACATGATAAAAAATATCTGCTCAGATACAGCATTTCTTGCAATTCTTATTCTCTTAGTACTACCTGCAAGAATGAGCAAGGGGTAGGTGGTGCAATGGATACAATGCTAATCTGGCTTCAGACATTTACTAGCTGTGTGACCATGAACAAGTCACTTAACTCTGTTTCCCTCACTTTCCTCATCTGAGCTGGGTAAGGAAATGGCAAACTATTCCAGTATCTTTGCCAAGAAAAAAATAAATTTCCAGTCAGACATGGCTGAAAAAAAAAAAAAAACGACTGAACAATAGCAATAAATATTAATTGCTTACTATATGCAAAGCACTGTGCTAGATGCTGGAGATATAAAGGTGACAAAAAGCTAGTAACCTACTGGGTAATATGATAACTGATAGTGGTTTGTTAGGTGTTAACACTAGTGCTATTGGATTGTCATTCCATCACCTTGTTCTCCCACCAGCCTACTTGTCCTTGAAATATCTTCTGTCATTCCCTTTATTCTTCCTCCTTTGGGGGAGCGTCTTTCTTTCAAACTAGGCCATAGGAATAAAAATTATGTCTGCCCATCTCAGTGACAGCCAGACGAGTTAAGATCTTAGTAAAAATATTCACTCTATCCTTGTAAGTTATAAACTACGCTCAATAACTTTCTTCAGTCAAGCCCTGAACCAAAATTCATCTTTTGAGAAAACACTACATTTTAAACTCTTCTCTCCACTTCCCAGGTGCTCCATTGGTTTTCTCTCTTTGTTTGCAGCATCAACACAGTTTAATAGCTTTTATTACATTTACTATCTTAAGGGGCAG
>JAJPUD010017866.1:0-30156 GCA_023553655.1 Myrmecobius fasciatus
CCCATGGTTATTATGTGTCAGAGCCAAAATTTGAACCCAGATGTTCTTTGTTCATTCCTCATCAGGCTGCCTCAGCTCCCTCTCTTCTGATTGGACAACTCCTTACAGAAGTTTTTAAGGAATGAGTGTAGACCAGCCATGCATGTCCAGTTTTCTTTTCTATGTTGTCTTGCCCCATTAGAATGGAATCTCCTTGAAGATAGGGCTATCTTTCTTTCTATTTGTATTTGTATTTCTACTGCTTAGCACAGTGACTGATACATAGTAAGCATAATAAATAACTAAATTCAATTAATAATTTAGTTATTAATAAATACAATAAATTAATAAATGCTTGTTGACTGATTCTAAATCAAATGTTATTTCCACTACAGCATGCTTTCTTCTAGTTTAAAAGTAAACATAGCATAACTCAATAAAAAGCAATATCCCAGTAATTTTGGGAGGAGAGAGGAAAAAAGAACAAAGATCTGTCATTTCTTTGAAGGGATCTTTCAGTGTGAAAACTCCCTTCCCTGATTTTAAAACAGATCAACAGCTCACTTATAAGCAAGTCTTGGCTGCCTGGGAGTACTGAGCAATGAGACTTGACCAAAGTTATACAACTAGTTAGACTTGACCAAAGTTATACAACTAGTTATGTGTAAGAGGAAGAACTTAGATTCAGATTTTCCTGATTCTAAAGTCAGCCCTCTCTCTTCTCTTCCTCTTATCCTAATACTTAGAATGGGATTATAGAATCTTTATTACAAATATAATATATAACCCAACTTGATTTACATAAGCCTGCTTCCATTTTGGAGGTTTCTCATTTATTCTATTCGTTACCTCACACTCCCAACCAAGGTTTCCTCCTGAGAATGTCAGCATGTGAATTCTTAGCTTAAGGGACATCAGTTCCCATATATGCACTAAGGCTAATGATACTGAATATAAGATAGAGTAAGTTTTATTTTTCTGACAAAAGATCTTATACTTTAGCTCCGAACAATTGTCCTTACTTTTCTTGTGAGACTTTCTCAGAGACTTAAACATTCTGAAGACTTATAAAATTTCCCTTTAAATGGAGATCATCTCCAAAAGGGAAGAGAATCATTCGAGAATCTCCCACTTGTCCAAATCAATCATCTTTAAATATGAACCAATGAGTTCTTAGATCAAGATGGATATATGTCTTTTTAAGGAGTTATCAAAACAAAGGTCTCATCCAAATAAACCTTGTTAACATAGAGTTAACCCTGTCATGGGAGCAATACTTCCTTAAGAAAGACTCAGTGGAGCCTTACTAAATTCTTTTGGGATACACCAGCTATACAAGTATTATCCCCATTATTATTATCCCTATTATAAATATGAGAACCAAAGAACAAAGAGATGAAGTGATTTGCTGAAGTTCATATACCTATTAAAAATCAGAACTTGACTTCTAGAAGTCAAGTCTTTTCTGGATTCCAAATTCTTTCCACTATGACATGCTGCATCTAATCCTAGAATTAGGGACACTGTGTTGATGATAGGGAACAAAGCCTTGATTAGAGTGGGGCTTTGTCCCAAGGTGCCAAAAAATAAAGGGTGTTGGCAGCATTTATACTCCTTCAACAGTATAGAAACAAGACTGGTTAGAACCCAGTTAGCAAGGATGCTAAGTAAAAGTAAAGAGCTCCCACATGTCATCTGTTTCTCCTCCACCCACCTGGGCTGTCATACTCTAGCACACTCCTTTATTCACCTTCAACCTCATCCTAAGGTTTCTGTCTCTGCTCTACATCTACTCCTCAATTTCATTTGTCTTAAAAATTGATTTTGTGTGTGTGTATGTGTGTGTGCGTGCATTGCATGTGCATCCATGTACATGCACGTGCATGCAGATGGTCTACAGCTCATTTAAGGATATGGGAGGTGGGAGCTACTTTTAGCTCTAATGGAGGAGGAAAGAAAAGATTCCAACTCAAATGTCACATATAAACCCAATGGAAAAAAATAACCTAGAAAGTAGATGTGGCGAGACATTTAGGCTGAAGATATTTTAGTGACTTAAGTAAAAAATATCTGAAGAAAGGAATGAAATAAGAATTAAGAGTATTTGGGGATATACAGAGGATATTGGTTTGTTTGGGTCTTCCCCAAATCAGTCAGTCAGTATTATTATGTGTTTCATTATGCTAATGAGATAACCCTTGTCTTTAGGGGGATTACTTTTTATTTTGATTATATATCAAAGAAAAGTTCAAAATTTAAAAAGTGAACTTTAGGGATATAGGAGCTTTATTTTTCTTTTAGCTTTATTTTTACTTAGGACTTGTGATCTAAAAATGAGGTCAAACTCCATTGTTCTATTTACTAACATTTAGGAATTTATCTAACCAAAGGCAATAAAGAGACAAAGACTGATTGTTTTGGAAACAAATAACTTATTTTCTAATGATGTTCCTCAAAGGAAGTACACATTAAACCCTTATTTTTGCTGGATCATTTCACTTTTCAAAAAGAAAAACAGAGCGTCTGAAATATAGCAAACATTTAATAACTGTTGCAATTTTAAATATATAGAACATTTACTTCTTTTTTCACAAGCCAACTGGTATAATTGAACATATCACCATTACTCCTTGGTTCATCCTCCATAAGACATACAACTGCCTTGGGCAGAAATCATTATTCTTCTACTGGACATTGCTACTCATTGCTGTTTCAGCATCCCACCAAAAATTACTGTAATTCTGATATGGGATGCCCTATGTGTAATTTCCTCCAAAAATACTTGATACTTTGCTACTGTTAAGAACAATAATAGCTCATACTTACATAGTTCATTAACGTTTGCAAAGCACTTTACATGTATCATTTCATTGATTCTCACAAGCTTGTGAGAATTCATGATATGTATCTCCATTTTGCAGATCTGGAAACTGAGGCTCATACAAGTGAAGTAGCTTGAAGATGGGGGGGGTCATAAAGCTAGTTTTAGAGATAGGATCTGAACACAGGTATCTCCTGCCTCTATGTCCATTATTATATTTTGACAAGACCACACAGCCTCAACCACAAACCACTCCTAATTTAGTGCTTTGAGGTATATAAAAGGTAATCTCTACAATGACTGGGAAATGAGTATTGCAAGAATTATTACTCTCTTACACAGGGTCACAGAGCTTGCAAATGTTGGAGCTGAGATTTGAATCCAGTATTTTCTACCAGAACTCTCAAGTAATGGCTGTTATTATTGCTGTTGTCTTTTGTTCTAGAATTAGGAACATAGCATCAAGAAAGTGATGTCACAATAGGCAAGTGAATTGGATTTAAGTGAGAGAAGGGCTGTGCAAAGTTACCTGAGTCACTATCTCCTCCAGAGCCATCATAAGACCAACTGAAGATACTGAGGCAGTAAACCATTACACAAAAGCATGGCACTAACAAGGCCACTGTCATGAGCTGAATCTACCAGGATATGTTGATTTTACTCTGCCCTTGAGTCACAGATTGTACCCCTAATCGAGGCTACATCAGGAATGTTGGCTCTTTTATTACAAGGAGTTCTCACCGATCAATCATCAACTGTGGGGTGGGAGGGAGATGAGTCTCATTAACTGAGGAAATAACATCACCCTTGAAGAAGGACAGTACATTCATTACATCATTGCCTTGATATAGCACTAGATGTTTGCACATGTTTAAAGATATTATTTAAGATCATTTTCTGAATAATTCACTCATGTAGCTAAATAACAAAAAATAGGAAGGTGGAGGGCAAGCCTGGCATTATGTTATAAACTCCTTTTGAAAAAGGGATAAAATTCTGCTCAGTACTGGAAAATGTCAGAATGACTTTCTTGGTGGAAAGAGAGGAAGTAACAGATCTGAGTATAGAACAATACACTTTGGAATGTAATGTTAGATATGTGGGAGATAGGTTTAATGGCTCACTGAAATCCTTTCTCCTTTAAATTTTCACTTTTAAAAAGCTATGTCCTATACATATGTCCAGTACCATCTGGTGCACCATGCTGCTTTCTTACATACAAGATGGTTCACCAGATGTCCTATGCCTCAGATGGCCTTTTTGGTTAAAATACCATGAGCATTGAGTAGGTAAAAAACTATATCAGCAAGTATCTGTGTAGCACCTCAGGGAAATTCAATCAAAAAAGATTGTCTAAAGACATATTTCAAAAGTATTTTAATAAACAGGCCATTTTGAATAGTACCAGCTTAAAATATATATACATAAACACATGTATACACATATATTTGCTTACTTCCTCAGTTTAAGAGACCTTATATCTCAAAAAAAATATAATAATAAACTTGCTTAGTTCTTCAGCTTAAGACAGTCAATCTTAAAAATTTCTACCCCTAGCAGCAAAAACAGAGAAAATATTAACAAATGTATTTAAATGTTTTTTGGTTGTTGTTTTTCTACAACCTCATGAAATTACATTTAGTTCTATAAAATTCACATTAAATATCTGTAAGGAATTTAAGGATCATTTACATTTGTTTCCTATTTTCAATGCATTAAAAATCACAGCCTAATGATCCAATGTTTCTACTTTACCATTTTTATTTTCCTACATGACAAAGGAACCAATTTGATGTTGACTGACTTATGACAAGGATGCCTAGAAGCCTGATCTTCCTAACTCCATGAGTGAGCAGTAAATTCCACTTTCTTGGGCCCAAAGATTTCTGGTAGTCTATAATAAAAATAATTTCCAACATAGATGTTTGAATTTCCCTCATAACAAAGCATAAAAAATTGGACCATTTTATTCTCTGGTACAATAAAATTATATCTATGTTTACTTTTTTTTCTACCCTGTGATTATGTACAAAAGTCATTCCCAGCAATTTTGAAGGTTCAGAGTCCATTTTATTGTGAAAAATGTAAAGTTCTTAAATCAGTAGAAACCAAACTCCTCTAACACTGGACGCCTGTATCTCAGGAGATGTGCAGAATTACAAAGGACATTTCATTCTGCCCATGGATTTTGTTTCAATGAATCTGTTTATTTGGTTCTCCCATTCTGATCTAATTTAAGGCCTGAGAGTTGAAAATATCATCTCTAAAAAAAATGGACATTTTTTAGCCCCATTTAAGAAGCATCTATTTAACACCTCAAGTGAGCTTTCATCATTCTGTAGTTTTTCAGAGGCAAAAACTGGGTAAATAATCCTAAACATAGGCATTTTTTACGTTTGTTTAAAAAAGGCTAATAACTAGTTTTTGTTTTTTAAATTATACTTGTCATGGGGGAGGGTAGAGAGGGAGCAGAGAACAAGAGGTGATATGGTAGTGGGTTATGAGAAGTCAGTATAGTTTTGCTTAAAAGGAATTAGAAGAACCCACTAGCTGGGTCAGGTTCTTACTTATAGGAAGATACTAACGTGACATTAGAAGAGTAGAGCTAATTACCCAGAATACATATTGTAAATCTAGAAGGTAAAATGCATCTATATACTTATTATACACTATAATAATTAAGAAATTATTTTTGATGACTTAAATAAGTGACAATAACAAGGAAGAAGAAAAGACTGAAGTATTTCAACTGAAGATTTTAGTAATGAAAGGAAGGGAGAAAAGAAGGGACACAAGACACCATGTACTGAAAACCACATGTAGAAAGAGAGAATGTAGAAAATTAAATTTAATAATGAAAATCACTGGATGTAATATGAGCTTTAAAAATTACTTCCCAAGTTTAAATAATGAAGATTTCTGTCCTGATTGGAGGAAAAGTTCATCTTAACATAAAAAAATTATGACTTTCCAAATCACATTTGAAGGAATATTTAAATTGCATGCATCAAATACATTCTTTCCCCTTCCCCAATTTCTTATATATATATAGTCTGTAAACTGATTAATTCAAGACACTACAAAAAAGACATTTTTGTGGGATTTGGTTTTGTGCAATCAGCACATAAACTTGCTTTTTTTTTTTTTTTTTTTTTTTTTGCTTATCTAAATAAAGATGGATAACTGGGCTTCTTTCCAGTCTAACATTTATGGTGGTTTCTTTACCAATTACAACCCCCACTTCTTTGAATTAACAAAATCAATGGCCTGATTTCTATGTTTGCTTATTTTTGTTCATTTGGGCATGCAAGTGTGGAGATGATATCATCTGATGATTGACCATTTCACATTATTTGAAATGTGTCTAGAATATGAATTTTGTAATTCTGCAAGCCCCCACATGAATCACATTTTATCTCAAGTTTTATTGCCCAAACCCCAGCTGACTAGTTTTCAAATACATAATGTTGGGTCTACAGAAGCAGTTTGTGCCAATGCATTGCCATGAATGAAACTCCACTGTATTTATCAAATAATTTGTTTATGGTGCAAAAAATGTGGTGGTCTGAAACAAGGCCAAGAGATTATCAATTGAACTGGGTTTTTTTTCCTATTGTTATCCATAAAGATAACCCAGGACATTTTAATAGCCTGTATACTGAGAAATGACATTATGAGTTTAGGAATATATATTCAGGTTTCTGGCTCATAATTGCTTCTATGTGGCTGTGGGAGTCTCATAAGGGGTATTTTCACATGGAGTCAATGGTTTTTCTGGCTGTTGGCAAACGCCATATTTCAAACATAGAGATTCTGTAGTAAGGATGGCTTTGGGGCAAATTGCTAAAAAAAAAACAAAAACAAAAACAACATCAATGACATCAGATTAGCTGTAATAACACAATTATGTTCCAAAAGGAACGTTAAATGTTTATCTCTGATGATCTTGAAAATGAATTTTTAAATTTTAATCAAAGCCCTTTAACTCTATGGATATCCTGTGGGCTCATGTTACCATTGGATTGATTTCTGCCCAGGTTTCATCATTTTGCCATTTCACTTTTATTTTTCATTCATAAAAGAATGTACAAAACTTCTTCTAAATAAAAAAATTCGATTGTCAAGTTTACATCTCCAAACTGTTATTAAATGATTGATTATTAGAAAAGCCTTGATATGATTTAACAGAGATGCTATATAATCAGAATAATATGTATTAATATTTAATGCACACCAGAGATTCCATTTTATAAAACTACTATTGTCTAACAACCATCAATGGACCATGATGACATGATAAACCACCTTAATATGACTTATTTCTACAACAGACTCATCATCCCCATTGAAAGGGTGGCTTCTACTTGTATAATAATCTACCATATCAAAGGAGACAGATTATATTGCAGTGAGATGTGGTAACCTGGCAGTGACTGAATTTGCACTTTGGAGTGTTCAACTTGTGATCAGTCCATCACCCAGGGAGCACAGAGATTAATTAAGCCTCTCTCCTCTGCCATTTTCTTATCTCAAAATGATTAACTTACATTGTTTTTTCTCTCCACCAAGCTGAAGTCATTTATAGCCAAGAGAAGCATGACCTGGATCTAAAATTCTTTTAAAGAAAAGAATCTAATTTCTTCTCCCTTTCTTGTAAACACCATGGAATCTTTTAATAAGAGTAGCATTAGGTGGAGGTGGGGGAAGGAGAGAACAGGACTAAAATCCACTTTACAATACTGTTATTTCAGGATTTATTATAGGCATATGTTATATTTCAGGAGATATGATTTAACCCATAATACATATTATTTTTAGGAGAGCAAGCCCATATTATCATGAGATTCTAGTAGTCAAAAAAAAAGAAAAAGAAAAAAGAAAATATCTAAATCGCTGGGAAAAAAATCAAGAGGGTTTCATAAGACATCCAATGCATGCACTCTTGTTATCATTCCAATTCCATACCATTCTACATTGGCCGAAAACAGAATCCTATGTTATCATAACATGCTTTGAAAGCTCAAGAGCCTCTGTAAGTAATAGCACATAAATGCTGAGTTGTGGACAAATAGGCTGGGGGGAAAACCTAGTCAGTTTTCTCAGTCTCTCTAATCTGGATGACTGATTACATAGAGATAATAAGGATTTTTTTCTGAAAGGATTACTTTCAGGTAGAAATGGGTAAAGATTTGGGGTGAGAACCCAGAGGACTCCACAGCCCTTCTAATCTGTTGTCAATTCTCAAAGGCAAAAGAAAAAAAGAAAAGAAAAGAAAAATCCCTGTAGGCTGAAGATGCAGTAGCGATTGTTTAAGAGCAAGTTCTAAGAGAGTGACAGAGCAGTCTAAACCTTTTTTAAGCACCCCCAAAGAAAAGATTTAAACAGGCTATTGTTAGAACTCTAGGTACCTTTTTTCTCTTGGCTTTGTTCTGTATTTTCCTCCGCTGCAGTTTCCATGGCTGGCTTCATACCATCCACCAAAAATGCTTTTTACCCCACTCCCCCCCAAACGAGGCGTTCCCCCCTCCACTATTCCCTTTCTTTTGACTCCCCTCCGTCTCTTATTTACAGCGCCAGTGATTGAGGGGCTCTGTTCTCTTCTACAGTAGATTACGGTCCCTTCCCAGATGCCTTCAATTTCACTCTGCTACAGGTCCATAAAGATCTCTGCCAGGGAACAGTCAGCCATACGTCACCGAGGATCCCAGTTATAAAATACCCATTCTTCCCCTTGATTGTGTTCAAAGTTTCAATGTAGCCTGGATGGGAAAGAGCCCGCTCCGTGGCCACTGGTTTTCCCCTTTGCCTCCACTGTCTCGCTTTCTCAACCTCCCTTTCTTTCTCCCCTGCAAAGGCTCCCGATGAATGCTAATCAATTCTCCCACTGAAGAATAGATTTGTGACATCAGGAGAGAGGATGTGTGTGAGAATGAAAAGTCCCCCCTCCTACCGCATGACTCAGCGACAGAGCTGCCCCCACCCCAGCACACACAGCCTCTAAGCAGAGTGCCTGCCACCCCACAATCACAGCGTCCTTTCCCATGGGTCCTTACTATTATGCTTCACATTTTGATTTGTTCCATATGCCCTCTCCACTTTACCTCCCCAAGAGTAGAGACATAGCATTTGACCACTGCCTGTACTTTATCTGCTTACTTTAACAATTTTCTTACACAAAGTATAAACAGCAACAACCAAAAAAAATAAATAAAATTACAAATACACCCATATTGGGCTATATTAACAGCCTTATAAATTCATCAGTGCTAAGAACCTTTTCCCAGTCTTGGCTAGCAAAAATTTATAATAAGAGAAAATAAAACTCAATTTCAATCAATGAGAATATCCCTGAATCCCCAAATTTTAAAAAACAAATTTAATTTATAGTGAGTATGTATGGTATAGCTTATTAGCATTTCTGAGGGATGGCACAAAAATTAAAGTGGTCTTATTTGTAGGCATGGTTATTTTAGGATTTTTTTTTTAAAAAAGCCAGAAAGTCATACAGTTGTTTTTAGTTATAATCTAAATATTTAGCATGACAAGAATTTGCCACTATTTCCATTACAACAATTTTTAGTTATCAATTTCAGAAACTTTTATTACATACTCAAATACCCTAGCAGCCCAAGAGTTTAACTCATCTGAGCATATATGGCTTTATCATGGTTACGTGCCATATGTTTCCAAGTTACACTAATTTTCTGCACTTTTCTTTAGCCTTTGGCTGACCCACTTATTTTCATTGTCCCCATAAGAAACTATCTATAGAAACTCCAGTCAGATGTTGAAATGGCCATTCATGAGAGCAGGGCTCAACAAATGAATGGTTCCTTGGCTGTGAATTGAGCCAGTAAGCCAGTTATGATTTAGCACCTGTTCTCATAGGCACATAGAATGACAAGAGACAGAAACCACTTCTCTCCATTCTCCTAATAAAGTTGCCTCGTTGTAAAAGTTTGCTGGTTTCCAAGCCAAAACTTTGAAAAAAAAATCAAAGTGTGTAAGATTCTGAAGCAAGATCTTCTTAGACAATCTAGCCATTTAATGCATTAGTTTTAGATAATCCTCTAAACTTCTGAACAATCCAATGCCTTTGATGTGGTTACACTAGAAAAGGTTTTGAAAACCAGTTTGGTCTGTTTACTTTTTTCTTTTAAAAATTTCCTCAGCAAAGATGTGAGAATACCACAAGCAACTCTGTCTCATGTCAATGTCACTGCCAATACAATTTGTTAATTGGGAGGACTTTAAGCCTGCTACAGGCTGAAAACTATACCTTGTTCCCTCCTCTTTAAAGACTATTTTTTACTTTCTTAAGAGATTCATAGCTATTATCATTCCCAAACAGGAAGCCCAATATGGTATCCTAACCAGGAAGGTCTGAAACATTACCACAAAGAATACCTCAATCTGTTCAGCCAGAATGATGACTATTGTTATGTTAGAATGGGCTCATTTCCTCCCCTAAGCAGTTAAAGAAAGAATGAAAACTGAAACAACTAAAATAATGAAACTAAGCACAAAAAGGTACAACAGTGACCAGGAATAAAGCTGTCACAAAAATCCACTACCAACCATGTCATTTAATTCCAGAACTAACTGATAAGAATATTTTCTAGCTGTTGCTTGAGGATATTATTTTCAAAATATGGCTAGGAGGGGCAGCTAGGTGGCGCAGTGCATAGAGCACCAGCCCTGAAGTCAGGAGGACCTGAGTTCAAATGTGATCTCAGACACTTAACATTCCCTAGCTGTGTGACCCTGGGCAAGTCACTTAACCCCAATTGCCTCAGCAAAAAAAACAAAAACAAAAAAAGAAAAACAAACAAAATATGGCTAGGAGAGGAAGGCAAAATAACACCAATCACCTTTGGGTAAGCACAGCTTCTTGGGTTTGGGAATTACAGTAAAAGAACAAAAAATGAGAAGCCCTTCAGAGCTGGTGCTTACATCCATTTTCAATCAATCCATGCATCTTTGTAAAATTATTTTTAAATGGCTGGTTTTCATTTCATTACATCTCTCTCTTCTATTCTTTTTTCTCCATAGTCCATAGAAAATTTTGCAATTTAGAGATGTGAGGCTCATAGGGTTATTATTTTTGTTCTCCACATCAACAAAGTATATATACATAAAAATAAGTTGATATTTAAATTGATAATGGTTATTCTTTATTTTTTTAGTACTAATGGATAAAAAAAGGACACAAAAAAACTACATGTTTTTAAGATCAGAAACACTTTTTAAAAGAAACTGTCAACATTTTAAAAATACTGCGTGGATAAATTATTAGAACCTTAGAAGAACAGAGCTCTCAGCCCTGAAGTCAGGAGGACCTGATTTCAAATTTGGCCTCAGATACTTAACACTTCCTAGCTATGTGACCCTGGGCAAGTCACTTAACCTAATTGCCTCAGCAGAAAAAAAAAAAGAAAAAAAAAATGTAGTCATTCAAAAGATTAATTTTCATAAGATTACCTAAGATATTCATGAGTAGGCAAAATTGATCCAAAACTATTATTACTAATAATTTTATTTATTTAATATATATAATATTTATTATTATATTATTTTTGTTGGCAAAGCACTTCTACATAGATCATTTGTAATAAACCTTGTTTGTCAGTAAGTATCGGTATTATTCCCCACTTACTAGAAAAGGAAGTGAATTCAGAGAGATTGAATGATTTGCCCATGTTTAAACATGGCAGGATTTGAAACCAGGCTCTTCCCAAGTCCAGCACTCTTATCTATTGCACCATGCTATAGTGTATCAGAATAATAGAATCTTGGAATTAGATTGAGGATTTGACATATATCCTTAAATCTCCCATTCTATGCAAGAATCCCATTTATAGCACTTTTCACACATGGTCACTCAGCCCATACCTGACAACTACTAGCAATGAGTTCACTACTTTCCATGGAAGCCTATTCTGTTGGACAGCTCTTTTGCTAAGTTGTGCTGAAGACAGAATTCTGCCTTCCTATAATTTCTACCTATTGACCTGAGGTTCTGTCTTCTGAGGCAACATAAACACACTTAAACCTTCTTTCAAAAGAGCCTTTCAAAAATAAGATCCCTAGTTTTCTCTTCCTTATGGCTAGTTCCTTCAACTGTTGTTCATGTTATGGTTTTCAGATGGGTCAACATCCTGGTAATTATGTTCTGTATATATTCTGATTTGTTAACATTCTTCTAAAAATGTGGTACTCAGAAAAGAATGCAAAACTCCAGATGTGAATGCATTATTATTATTATTATTACTTCATTTGTTCTGGATATGACTCCTATTACTAAAGTCTGCAACTACATAAGTTTTTCTTTCTTTTTTTTAAGGAAAAGTATATAAGATATATATTTTATATATACATATATATGTATAAATAGATAGGGAATTTAGGCCTTTTTCATGATAAATGTAATCTAACACTTAGATGAAAAAATAGCTACAGGAGAACAGTTTGACTATAGGTTAATTGTGGCTATGTTGACTATTTTGTACTAATTTTGAGTGTTTTTTTCACATACCCCACTCAATTCTAGACTTTTTCCTTCTAACAGACTTATGAATGTACAACATGCCAATTTGTCTTTGCTTCTATAATTGTCTCTTCCATATGTGTCCTTTTTCAGTATCTTCTCTAGTTGAATACCTATCCCAAACATGAAGCTCTTATATAGTAACTCAAAAAGTCATCACCTATTCTTCATCTGAAAGAATTTCTTGCAACAAAGAATTCCTTACCTTTCAATGGAATTTTCCATTAATTCTAAAAGATTCTTGGTTTTCCCTTCAAAATCTGTTTTGACTACAGTCATATCTATGCTGGGCAACATTCCATTTGGGGGCAGCTCTTATTATTAAAAAGATTTTCTTTATGTTTAGGCTATATTTGCCTCTTTGGAATTTCATCTAAGAAGTATAGCCTTGTGGACAAATAACTAGGAAAATCAGGGTCCAAGTCCTGCTTTTGACATATACTGGCCTTGTCATACTGAGGCAAATAGGTTAACTTCTCAGGATCCTAGCCAGCTCTTGAAGTATAAAAATTACAGAGAAAGTACAGATTTGCATTGATAGGAAAAATTCTTCACAAGAAGATTTCCATACTGGTGACGTTATAAATCACTTTAAATCACTGACTGGTCTTGATTCTGTCTTCCAGGGTCAAGAATAACAATCATAATTCCTCTACCACATGAAAACCTTTTAAATATTTGGAGACAATCATCATTTGTCCCCTAAGTGCTTTCTTCTCTGGGTTCAAATTTTTTAGTTCCTTTGACTGATCTTTACATAGCATGATTTCTATTTCCCTTACTGTTCCTTGTTGCTTTCCTCTGGCTGATGTCCAGAGTCCTATGGAAGAATTGATTTATTCAAATATTTCTTCTCACTCATTGAGATTATTTTTAATTGCATTGTCAGAAGTTCACTTTTTAAGAGTCTCTCATTCTTATTGAACCATAACTCCTTGTAGAGTTTCTAAGCCATGAGATCATACCTCACTTTTCTCTGAATTCTGAAATGGTTTTCAAAAGTCCAAGACCTGATAATAGTCAGTGTCCTCTGCTCATCCAATCATTTCCAGATCTTAAGACCTTCCAAAGTTCTGTAATTCCTACTTCATTAACCAGTTCTTCCTAGTTAGTTTGGATTAAAGTACCAGATTTAGAGTCTGACCTGGCTGTTCATAGTAAAATCCCCAGATTTTATCATTTATCCCCCCCTAGTTTATGTCTCTCTACTCATACTATCTCCCCTATCTCTCCTTTCAGAGACTTTCTACCATGCTTCCTTCCACATACTTGTGGATTTCTAAAGAGATTCATAAATTTTTAAACATATGATACTCTTGGTTCCATTAGATTAATTAATTTGGAAATTCAATTGAATTAAATAAATCCATTGTGATATTCTGGGATCAAGTCCATCTAAAGATACAAGGATACATATGGGTTGTATGTTTTCTTATTCCCAGTCAGAAGTGCTCTTTTTTTTTTGGAGTTTCATCCCACAACTCTATTGATGGACTAATTACATTTGCTTTATTTTATTTGCTTACATATAATTTTTCTATTAAAGACTATAACCTCCTTTGGGCAAGGAACTTTATCTATGTATTCCATAGAAGATCATGTACACAGTAGTCAATTTTCAGGTTCACTTTAGGAATAATAAATTGGTCCTCACTTGTTTCCAATCAACTTACTTAATATTTGCAGCTTAAATTGATGAATGAGCTCTTCTAGATGCTTTTCTTGATCATATATGATCTTCCTCCTAAGCATCTTATTTTACAATATTACCTAGGCATTTTTTGCCCTGTTCCTCAAAAATTCAGTTTAAAGTCTTCAGTCTCTTTGGCAAATCTTTAACCAAATACGTTACCAATCTACTATGCCAGTAAAGTAAACCACAATCCAAAAAACTGAATCTACTTTGACACGATTTTCTGTTTACTACTCCACTGTAGGTCTTACCACTATAGCCAGATCTTCACTTTCTGTCCTTAGTTTTATTTAAAAAAAGTCATTATTTTTATTCATTTGGGAGAAGAAACAAAAATACTATCTATAATCTTTTTCTATTTTTTTTATCAAGTTCCTTAGTTTCCTACTTAGGACTTTGGATTCTCCAGAGAACATCTTGGAGTCCTTTTGGTGATTTTTTCCCCTGCATGAATCCATAGAAGTAAGGGAAGATTTGGATATTTGATAAGTTGTGGTAAGCTCTGTGTCACATCAGAGTTTTTTTTTCCCTTCATTATGTATGGCTTTCTTCCATTTCCTTGGAATTTTTAATGCTTCTTTTGACTTTCCTAGATTACTTCTTTCAATATAAGATTCCTTCATTCCCCCCTAATAAAATCCACAGGTTTATAAGTATTCCTCAGGTTCTTTCAACTTCTTTAGAAAGGAGACTTTCATTTAGAAGGAATTCATTTAGCTCAGAGAAGAAAAGTATAGCACATACCTATATGTCATTACAACTATTCTTTTGCTATGCATATTTGGAAAACTATCTCTCATAGTTACTTCTATTAATGTCACTCCTAAGTGAAGGGTCTCCTGAGACAGTTATCTTTTGACTGTAACTTCCTAGAACATACTCATCTAGAACCTAACAGAATTCCTTCCATTTTTAGATATTCATTCATTGAAATAAGCACTATAAATGATGGTGGTGAGTCGATGATTGTTGATGTAGAAAGAGATTATTTTAGGGAACAGTAAATATTGAAGTTTGTCTTGTATTCTGGCGACTAGAGTTACACATAATTTATTGGAACAGATGCATTCTAATGAAACAGGTGGTAAAATCAAGTTTCTCTTAAGTGAATAATATTTTCCTACTTATCTCCATTATAAAATGAGAGATCTTCTATTAGTAAAATAGACTCTGTCACAAATATGTGAAATATTTTAAAATACCAAATTTAAGATAAAAATATAACCTGAAAACACAATAAAATTCATGCGGTTCATGTTAACACTCTTGTGCTGAATTCAGAGTGTACCACGAAACAAATGATATTAAAAATAATTTAATACAGATTGGAAAATCTCTAGCAGTATGGCTGTCTGGGGAGATTGTGTCATCTTTAGAACTACAGTTTTAGCAATTTGCCCATGTTAGAAAAATCCTCAAACTGTTATAACAATTCTAATTTTACATTTAACATGTTTTCTTTACTTTACACTTCCCCTCACTTGAAATCACCACCTCCTTTCCATACGTAGTCGCCCACTGACACCTGTACAGTTTTCTAGAGGATTTTTACAGTAAAATGAGATAATGCTTTAAAGAAACCTAAAAAGTGAAATGGAATGTTTTACTGTCTTAAAATCGATTTGATCTCAGTTGGGACATTTCCACTCTCTGGTAATGGAGTAACACTAGTAATTAGGAAGTGAATTAATTCTACCTGTGTTTATTACTTCTTACCCAAATCAATTGTTTGATAACTTCACTATCTTTAGTAGGGGCTGAGAACACAAAAAAATAATGTGTAGCTTGAGACCAAGCAGGAAGCATTTATTAAGTACCTGCTATGTCAGATATTGTGCTAGGTATTGGAAATTTAAAGACAAAAATGAAATAAATGGTCTCTTCCCCCAAAGAACTTATAGTCTTAGGCAGGGAAGACAACATATACAAATGGAAGTATATGCAGAATAAATACGAGGTATTTTGCCCCCAAAAGAAATTAGGAATTCTAAAAGATACAATTAAGGAAAGAGTGCATTCTAAGACTGGGGAAGTCACTGCAAAGATATGAAGATAGCATTTGGCTTCTTTTTTTAATTCTGGACCACATTTTTTTCAATATATTTTCTGTCATCTTTTCTTATGACCACCTTTGTTTTGAAGCCACTCGATGGGAGAGAGGGGGAAATGGAAGAGAAAGGGAAGGAAGAGAGTAGATAAAGACACAAAAAAGCAGACAGAAACAGACTATTTGAGAGACTATGAAAATGATTGTAGACTCAGTACAATTTCTTCCTCAGAGAATTACCTAGGATATTTGACTACTTCATTTAGCATTATGACCAAGGGAACCACAACTTTGTCTCTGGGCCTGGCCTACTGTCTGAACCTTCCTTGAAGGCTGACCTATTGGCTTAGGCTACTTCTAGTACCTATCTTGGTTGGTGACATCTTCTGCTGTCAAATACTTTAAAAATTAGTTGTTGCCTGATATTTCTTAATATGACTGAATAAACATTATTCCTCACAGAATCTCCTGCCTCTATCTAAACTATCAATCTGATGCTCTATCCTAAGTAGCAGGAACCATCTCAGCAAGCATAAGTTTCCTTCTTTGGGGGAAAAAAAGAAAATGGAAAGATGAAATAAATGCAATCTATATCTTGTGTGAATTTTTTTAAGATTTAAAATCTCTTTGCATGTATTCTGTATAGATCTGTTTATAAGACTTTTGTGTTTGGTATATATAACTTAAAAGCAAATTTTATTCAATTACAACTGTATTTATTAAAATTTACTTTTATATATTAATATTTTTTGGTAAAAAATTAAGGGATGATAAATTCCTTAAAGTAGATCCTTTAGTGTTTTGCAACCCATTTAAAAGATTCAGGGGAAAAACTAAGCACAGAAGAAACCCACAGCATAGTAAACTAAAGAAAGTATTTTTTCCTTGCCTTTAGTGTAGATGCAAAAAGCACTCATTGTCAGAAAAGAGCAAAGAAAAGAAGAAAAAATAAACCTGCAAACCCAGTGAATATGATTTTTGACACATGGAATTTGAATTAATCACACTTATATTTGCAGCTCTGTCAGCACTTTATCTTTCTTGTGATGCTTCATTTTTTAAAAAAGTCATTTCATGGATTTCTGAAAAGGGAAGGTTTGCTAGGACTGAAAAACTTGTCTACTTTTTCTTGTTAATTTGTTGATTTCATGTAAATCTTTTCAGATGGATTTTTTTGCATAGTGCTCATATTTCAATTAAACTGAGACTATTCTTTGAACACATCGCTGTAAGTTCTTATCTCTGATCATGGTTTTTTTTGTTTTTTTTGTTTTTTCTTGCTGGAATATGACCTACTTCCCCTATCACTCCCATTTATCCTGTTAAATTCTTGTTGTTCAGTAGTTTTTCAGTTGTGCCCAAATCTCCTATGACCCCATTTAGGGTTTTCTTTGCAAAGATAAAGGAGTGGTATGCTATTTCATTTTCCAGCTCATTTTACAAAGGAAACTAAGGCAAGTATCAAACTGCTAAGAAGTGTCTGGAAGCCAGATTTGAACTCATATAGATGAATTCTACAGAGTACAAATCCAGTTGACTCTATTCACTGTGCTACCTAGCTGCCCCTACTAAATTCTATCCATCCTTTAAAAAATCCACAAATATCTTATCCACTGCACAAGAGGTCAAAGTATTCTGTCAGTTTTAAGAATGGAAAGATCACTTTTGTTAGAGAAAATCTGGAAGGATACATGGAGAAGATACTTTTGGATTTTTAAAGGATGCTAAATCCTATCCATCTTTAAACCCCCCCCCACAAATATCTATGTAGAAGCTATTTATTTAATTTTTTGTCTTTGAATTTCCAATTCCTAGCACAGGCTCTGGCTCTAGGATGTTAATAAATGTTTGTTGATTGGTCTCAAGTTACACATTATTTTTGTGTATGTTCTCAACTACTACTGAAGATATATCAGTAATCAAAGATTGCCAAATCCTACCCATTCTTTAAAAAAATCCACAAATATCTTCTCTATGACTTCTTCCAGTTTTTATAGAAGTGATCTTTCCATTCATTCTTAGAACTGCCAGAGCACTATGATCTCTTGTGAAGTTATTTTTTTGTGTATCATAATTATTTGTATATATGTTTTAGCACTGATATTATAATGACTATCAACTCCATGAAGACAAGGTAGTATCTTAAAGAAAAAAAATTTCCTTCCACTTGTAATACCTAACAGAATGAACTGCTCAAAAAGGCACCCACTTTGTGCTAGGAACTGTGTTGAGCTTGAATGTTAAATAGGTAAGGAGATTCAGAAACCCAGTTAAGAGGTTCTTCTACCATGACCAATTAAAAACATTTAATTAAACGCCCAATCTGTGCAAAACACAGTTCTAGTCACTGAGGAAAATAGAGATAGATAAGACAGAATTTCTGACCCCAAGGATCTTATAATCTAATAAGAAATAAAATGTTCACAAATAACTATAATGCAGAATAAGGCCCATCAAGATTAGAGGTACACACTTCACACCTGTCAGATTGGCTAAAATGACAGGAAAAGTTAATGATGAATGTTGGAGGGGATGTGGGAGGGCTGGGACACTGATGCATTGTTGGTGGAACTGTGAACGGATCCAGCCATTCTGGAGAACAATTTGGAGCTACGCTCAAAAAGTTATCAAACTGTGCATACCCTTTGACCCAGCAGCATTTCTATTGGGCTTATATCCCAAAGAAATCTTAAAGGAAGGAAAGGGTCCCACATGTGCAAGAATGTTTGTGGCAGCCCTTTTTGTAGTGGCTAGAAACTGGAAATTGAATAGATGACCTTCAATTGGAGAATGGCTGAATAAATTATGGTATATGAATGTTATGGAATATTATTGCTCTGTAAGAAATGACCAGCAGGACGATTTCAGAGAGGCCTGGAGAGACTTGCATGAACTGATGCTGAGTGAAATGAGCAGAACCAGGAGATCATTATACACAGCAACAACAGTACTATATGACTATCAATTCTGATGGACATGGCTCTCTTCAACAATGAAATGCTTCAAACCACCTCCAATTGTTCACTGAAGAAAGCCATATACACCCAGAGAGAGGGATGTGAAATGTGGACCACAACATAACATTCCCATACTCCTTGATTGATGTTTGCTTACATTGTGTTTCCTTTATCTGATATATCTTTTGTGTAGATAAGATTTTTCTTGCACAACAATGATAAGTTTGGAAATATGTATACATATATTCGATTTGCCAATATTTTAACATAATTAACATGTAGTGGATATCCTGCCATCTAGGGGAGGGGTGGGGAGTTGGGGGGAAAAATTTGTAACAGAAAGCTATGTAAGGGTTATTGTTGAAGAATTACCCACACATATGTTATACAAATAAAATTTTAAAAAAAGAATTAATAACCAATAAACCAACCATTTCTATACATAAGAAAAGATTAGAGATACAAAGTTAATGAATTCTTCCTTTTTCTCTATCTTTTATGATCTTTTTCTACTCTAAAAGGGAAATTTAAAAATTACTCTTTTTTTCTCACTCTTGCCATTTTTCAAGTTATAGTCTTTACTTCTATCTTTTATTTCCTTTTATTGTTAAATATCATATGGCTTTTTTTTAAAGATCTAAAGTTTCTTTGCATGTATTCTATATAATTTGATTTGTTTATAAGATTTTTGTTTGGTATATTTAACTTAAAACAATTTTTATTCAGTTATAAATATATTTACTAATATTTACTTTTAAGTATTCATATTTTGGCAATAAATTTAAGGGATAATAAATTCTTAATGCAGATTCCTTAGAATTTTGTAGATTCAGAGGAAAATCTGAGTGAAGAAGAAACCAACATAATAGTAAAGCAAAGAAAGTTGTTTTTTCCTTCTTGAATTTAGTGCAAACATAAAAAGCACTCAATGTCAGAAAAGAGCAAAGAAGAAAAAAGAAACCTGCCAACCCAGTAGAAAGAATAATCTGTATTCATTGTCTTTGCTTTCCTTGCTCCCCATGCCAAATCCAATGTTGTTTTTTCCCCCATTCCCTATCTTCTTTTGACTTTTTTGCATTGACCCAGCATTGAGAATACTGACCACTTTAGCTTCCTATTTTCCTAGTTTTCAAGACGTTGTTCTCTCCTTATTAGTATTGCTCCTACTTGATTGACTACTCCTTCTTGGAATTCTTTATTAATCCCTCCTCCTTTTCTTCCTGTCCAAGTATAGGTTCTCTCTAAAGTTTGTACAGAGTTTGCCTTTCTTTTTCCTGTACCTTCTCTCCTTTGGTCATCTCATCCACACAATGTTCATCTCTGGAATATCTAGCCCCAGTTTCTTTTTAAGAGTTCAAGTTGGAAGCAGCTGTGTGGTGTAGTGGATAGAGTTCTAGATATAAAGTCAGACACTATCTCTGTGACCTGAACAAATCACTTAATCTTTCTATGCCCCTTTTTATTCTTCAGTAAAATGGGTAGTTTAGATGCATTAGCTTCCATGTCTTCTTCTTGGTGGACAGCTCTACTTGGGCCTTCTTGGAGCCTCAAAACTCAATTATGTCCAAAAATAAACTCATTTTCCTCTAAATGGATCTTCCTCTCCTCCTAAAAATTCCCTATTTCTTTTGAAGTCACCACCTTCTTTTTAGGTTTGTAATCTTGAAATTATCTTTGATTCCTTTTTCTTTCAACATCTACATTAAATCAGTCATTAATTCCTATTGATTTTTCCTCCTGAATATTTTTCACATTTCCCTATATTAGGGCACTGCTACTACCTTAATTCAAGTCATCATCACCTTTTACCTGGATTACTGTAATACTTTCCTAACTTATCTCCCTATTTCTATTATCTCCTCTTTCTGTAATCAATCCTTTGCCCAAAGATGTAACAATAACCTTCATATTGTACAGATCACTCTCCTACTTTAAAACTTTCAGTAATTTCCTTCTGCTTATAGCAGGAATTGTTAATTTTTTTTTCTTATGAAATGGGCTCCTCTGGAAGTATGGTGAAGCCTACTGAGAACTTTTCTGAAATAATATATATATATATATATTTTTAAATCATGATTGAAAGAGATACTAAATTTCAGCTAGAGACTAATAAAAAATAAAGATGTATTTTTTTCCCATCCAAATTTATGGAGCACCTGAAATCTATCCATGGACCTTTTGGATATCTGTGGATATCTTTTAACTTCTCTAGTTAAGAAATGCTAAGATTGTAATATGATGTGTGGGCCAAATCCTATTTTTGTGTGGCTCATGATCTATGGCTTTTACATTTTAAAATAAGTTTTACTGTATTTAAAAGTGTAAAAACTATTCTTAGTTGGCAAGCAATACAAAAACAGATCAATGAGCTGAATTTGGACCTTGGATCATAGTTAATGGTCCCTTAAGGTACAAATCTCCCATTTTGACACTTAAAGAACTTTCTGATGCTTTTGAACTCTTGATTTCAACTGAATCAACAGCCTCAGCCTTTCAAACAGCAGGAATTGATTATAGGTAATCACTACTACACCTGGAATAGCAATTAATTGAAATGGATTTCTGTTAAGAAATGAATACTTAGGTACACTTCAGTGACTTTAAACCATATTTTATTGGGAATGGGAGAAGAGATTAATTTAAATAATGTTTAATATATCAGTCTCTGTCCTCAATTCTTTCTTCTCTTATTTCATATTGCTTCATTTTGCCATTGTACAGAACAAAGAGAGCAGGTGGCAGAGACCTTTGTCAAACAGAGTTAGAGATGGGGGTAGATTTCTATTCTGAGGGGACAGCTAGGTAGCAGCATAGTGCACAGAGTGCAGGGTCTGAATTCAGAAAGATTCATCTTCCTGGGTTCAAATCAAGCCTCAGACATTTACTGGCTATGTGATCCTAGGCAAACCATTTAATCCTGTTTGCCTCAGTTCATCTGTAAAAAACAAATGAGCTAGAGAAAAAAGTGTGCCAAACCAGACAGCATCTTTGCTGAGAAAACCCCAAAATGAGTCAGATGTGATTGAAAATGACTTTTTAAAAAGCCACATGTCTTTGGGCAAGTTATTTAACTTCTCAAAGCCTCTAATTCTTCTCCTATAAAATGGAGAGGATATTTATTACACTACCTACTTCTCAGGCTCATTATATGGCTCAGATGTGATTGTGTATGCAAAGTATTTTATAAACATAAAAGGAGTGGTAAATTATTGTTGAATCTATTTCAGTCTTTTTGTGACCACATTTGGAGTTTTCTTGGTAAAAATACTGGAGTGACTTTACCCTTTCCTTCTCCAGTTTATTTTACAGATGAGGAAACTGAGGCAAACCGAATTAAGTGACTTGGCCAGAATCACACAGCTAGTAAGTAAGGCTAGATTTGAATTCATGAAAATGAATCTTCCTGGTTTCAAGCCCATTGTTAGTATAAATGGAAACAAATCTGATATGAATCCATTAAAAAAAGTATTTCTTTATTGAGTTTGGGTTGATGGGGGTCCAGTAGTATATACTTCCAGATATTGATTAGCATGTGAAGTTATGGGTTAAGGAAAGAGTTAAGTATAGGATAAGATCAGATAGATAAAGGAGCCAAAGTGGGATGAGGAGGAGGTATGTATGTGTGTATGCACATGCATATGTGTTTAATTCCAGTATATGTAATGGGAGGAGACAAATATGGATTAGGGAGATGGGAATAATTCCAGATAGCTCTGGGGCCAAAACTGACAGCTGAGCCCTGTGAGGTTTTATGTGGTGATACCTTGTTGTTCACAGAGCTAATTTTGATAGTCTTAGCTTGGACCATCTCTACCACAAGATGGTGAAAGCAGATAGCTGGTGTAGTGAATTGAATGCAGGCCTTAAATCAGTAAGATCTGAATTTGAAGCCTGCTTTGGATATTTACTGGCTGTGTGAACCTAGGTAAGTCATTTAACATCTCAGCCTCAATTTCTTCATCTGTAAAAAGAATAACAATAGCACCTTCCCACTTTCCCTTCCCCAATTTTGTGAGGATCAAATAAATGAACTTGAGTTTTTACTTTGTAAACCTTTAAGTGCTATCTATATAAATGCTAATTCTCTCCTCTTTCTCTTCTTCCCCTTCCTCTCCTTTCTCCTTTTCTTCTTCCTTCTCTTTCTTTTTGTCATCTTCTTCTCCTCTTCCTTCTTATTCATCTTTGTGAGGAATTTATCTGGCATCTCTCAACCTTGACTATTGCTCAAAATGCTGGATGATTTTTTGTATAATTTGTAAATACATAATTCATTAAGAAATGTATAGCCTTGGTCTTCACACTGGAATCCTGTTTACGTGGTCCCGAGAAGCTGTGAGGGAGTTATGGCAGGGGAGGACAAATTATATTCTTCTTTCTCATGGCAGGGGAGGACAAATTATATTCTTCTTTCTCATCTTTCTGGGTCTTATGATCTAGAATGACCAACTTTTCCCCTAGGACCTTTCTGAGCACTTCAGAAGATTGTGGGACCCTCTAGGGCATCATTATAGGTGAATTTCAAAGAGACATTCCAACTGGCAGGGTTATCTTGCTTAGAAGTCAATCTGCATGAGCTTAATAGCAGGCACATCTGGCTCTGAGGATGCCATGAAAAAGTGATCCAGGTGTTTCTCTAGATAGAAGTGCAGAACTATAATCCCCTCAGTGAAAGTCTATGGAAGCTATACAGCTTCAACAGAGATATCAAAAAGGAAACATTTTGTAGCTGAACTCTTTGCAGCTGAATTAGCAAAGAGTCCCAAGTGGATCCCATGTGTAATCTCTTGTGTCTTGGGCATTTTGAGAGGTTTGAAGGGAAGAAAGAGAGAATTCACAGCTTAACACTCCAGTAATGATTCAGAAGTTGAGATTAAAAAGATTCCAGGATCCCAGAGCAGTGAAGAGAAAAGCTTGCCCTATTTCATTTAGAAAGTATTACCATACCATCACAAAGGAAATAGATCTTTTCATTCCCTGGTACGAATAGCCAATAAAAGAATTGAATAATTAAGTGACTATTGTTCTATTTACTAAAGTAGGAAGTTAACCTAAACTGTATTTTAACATATAACGTTTTCCTCATTCAAGATTCCTATAAATGATATCATAAATTATCTTTAAGTAAATATCTTAGGGCAGAAGTTCCTCAAGTTTGATCTGGGGACTGGTGCCTAAGACCCTTTCAATGAATCCTTGAGGTAAAAACTATTTTCAGAATAATAATAAAATATTTTAATGCATAATGTGGTAAACATCAACAGATACAACCCACACAAAGTTCTCTATAGGGATTCTTTACAATTTATTTATTATTTAATTATTTAGTCTATTCATTATTTAATTATTAAAAGAACAAAGATATCTGGAGACCAAAAATTTTGAGACCCATTGTCTTGTGTTATTGGGAAAACTTTTCCTGTTTGGACATTTTTCTTATTAGACCAGAAATAGCATGGATATTAGAATGTTAGTATGTTAAATAAATTGTTAATGTTAAATAGATGTTAAATAAAAATTGCTTTTGGTAGACATACCATAATGAAAAAAAAAAGAAAAATCAGTCCAAAATATAAAGGGCTAGATGAATGTGAATTATTATTAGTCTGGCTTCTACCATAATTAATGAAGAAATTACTTTAACAAATGCTTGTTGAAAGATCAAGCACATAATTATGAAATAAAAAAAACAAAGAAGTTGGAAAATTGATGATCTTTAAGACTCTTTAACATAAAGCATTCTGAGGTAAAACCAACACAGTGGATGACAGAATTAAAAAATCTTAGCAGGCTTAAATGTTGGATAGATTCCATAAGATGCAATTTAATAGGCACAAATATAAAGACTTATACTTGGGTTAAAAAAAAGTTCATAGAACAAAATAGGGGCCTTAGCTGAATAACTTACTCCAAAGAAAAAATCTTAGGGGTTAAAATACCTACAAGATCAATATGAGTAAATTATGTGATGGTACCTCCCAAATCAAATACAATATTAAAAATACAATATTAATGGCTATTAAGGATGATGTTCTTGTTCAGTCATATTTATTAATTTAATTAATTATTAATTAAATAAAATTATTAATAATTTTATGAATACAACTCTTTGTGACCCCATTTGGAGCTTTCTTGTCAAAGATACTGGAATGGTTTGCTATTTTCTTCTCTAGCTCATTGTACAGATGAGAAAACTGAGGCAAACAGGGTTAAGTATCTTGCCTATGGTCACACAGATAGTAAGTGTATGAGACCAGATTTGAACTCAGGGAGATGATTCTTCCTGACTCCAGATCCTGCACTATGTCATGTAGGTGCCCCCCAAAGGAAGTATAGTGGCCCTAAATACATTGGCAAAAGGACTGACATTTGGCTCTAGGCCACATTTTAAGAAGATTATTGATAAGTTGGAAAAAGTTTAAAGAAAGACAATAAGGAAGGTGAAAGTCCTTAAGATGAAGCCAACTGAGAGTAATTAAAGGAAACAAAAATATTTAATCTATAGAAGAATTGATTTAGAAAAGGCATGACAACTTTCTTGAAGTGTTTGAAGGTCTAAAATAAGAATGAAATGTTAAATTTGTTCCAAAGAGTAGAATTAGCCACAATGAATGGAACTTGTTGAGATGTGGATCTCAGCTTGATATAAGGAAGAGCTTCCTTCCAATTAGCTTTATCCTAATGGGGGTAGCTAGGTGGCACAATCAGGAAGATTGGAATTAAAATCCAGTCTCAGACTGTACATATAATCAATGTCACTCATCCCCCTTTGTCTTAGTTTTATCTGTAAAATGAATTGAAGAAGGACATGGCAAACCACTGTAGTATTTTTGCCAAGAAAACCTCAAATGGGATCATAAAGAGATGGACACAACTAAATAACAACAACCCAGCATTGTATCACTTGTACATTTGATAAGTATGTCAACTAGGTTTTTATTCAAGTCATTGATAAAAATGTTAAATAGCTCAGGTCCAATCATGTATCACTGGAAATACTCAGGGGAGCCTTCTTGCCAACTTGACAAATGGTCAACTACTATTTTAATTTTGCCATCTAACCAGTTCTATATCCAAATAACTGTATTATCATCTAGTTGCCATCTCTCCATATTTTTCATAAGAATAGTATGAGATACTTTGTCAATTTCCTCTTTAAATCCAGGTAAACTACATTCATAGACTTGTTCCTATCTATTCAACACTGATGAACTAAATTAGTCTGGATTTTCCCTTCCATCACAAATGGTTAGATTTACAGAGATAATGTATAGATAGATAGATAGATAGATAGATAGATAGATAGATAGATAGATAGATAGAACATGCAATGAGGCTAGTAGCCTATAAGTGATGATTTATACATAAGATATAACATTAAAAGACATTATCAAAGATATAGATATAGATATAAACACACCCATACCCACACCACACACTAGAGAAGAAGAATTAGAACTGAACTGGCCATGTATCAAGAATGATGGATATGGCTTTGAGACCCATAAAATAACAAAAGAATGGCAAAAAGGGCTTCAGACACTACATGTAACTTCTATAGAAGATTTATGGAAATATGCAAAGTGCACAGGCTAAGAAAATCTAGGTGAATTTGCCATTTTAGACAAATGAAACAAATACCACACTGCTGAAGGCACAGATCCACTGAAGTATGCTCAGAAGTGGCTAATATTTTCATGATATCATTAAGCCATGGGTTAAGATAGCAGTACATTAAATATGGGAAATGGTTGTTTAGCTTCCTTTAACCTGGAGTCTTCTATGTCAAAAATCAGGAGGACAAAACAATTTGTTTTCACTAACCTAAGAATGGGATACATAAAGCTGTATAAAACACTGCAATTAACAGAGGAAACCAAGCTGTTCTAGCTGGATAGGAAGAAAAATGGAACAAAGTGACCTCATTCTTTAACATTTCAATTTGAGGTTTCTCATAAGATGGTATCAATGTTTTCATGCACAGTTTGGAGTCTACTACAATAGATTAGCTATAAATCACCTATAAATCACCCTTAATTACCAAGGATTAAGAATTTTTTTTAAATCACAAGAAAGGAGCACATACAAGTTATAGATTAGTGGGATTTAAATGAAAGAAAATGACCAATTAGTTAAGCAGCTCATTTGGCATTGAGGAGAATAGCTGATGGTGCCCAAAAGAGAAATGTAAGCCTCTTTCTCATCTATTCATTTCAATATGATGAAGTTAAATTTTAAGGATAAAAAATGGGGAACATTTTGAAGAGAATTTTAAGTAACTTCTCTTAGTTAATAAAATGAGGACTTCTTCATCTTTCTGTAGATACAAACTCATACACTGTGAGGAAAACAGCTGATCTATTGACAAAGAATTCTCTAATTAATTATCACTTTCTCAGCTGGGTTCAGATTTCCTCATTAAAAGAATTGCAAACCATCAACAAATTCCACTCTGAGAGGGTTCCCAATTAACTCATCGACCAAAGACATCCCAGGACAACGTGAATGAGAGTCGTTTCTCCAAATCCCTCTTTATTAGTTGTTGAACAGAGTACATTGGAACCCTGATCATGTAGAAGGAGAGTCTTGTGTATTTCATTAAGTTGCCATGAAATGAAGGCCCAGAGATGGGGAAAAAATAGGAGGTGGGGGTACAGAAACAGTGACTACAAAGTTGAATGATTTAAGGGATTTTTCCAACCTAAGACACCAAAGAAAATTCTTTCATATGCCAAATGTCTCCTCCATAATGCCCCATTTTACCTAATTCTATTTTCTCCAGTTACATATAGTTTTCTGCCTTCATTTTTGTAAGATTTTGGGTTCCATTTTTTTTCTCCCTCTCTCTCTTATTTCTCCCTTCCCCAAGATAGCAAGCAATCTGATATGTTATACATGTACAATCATTTTAAACATATTTCCATGTTAGTCATGTGGTGAAATAAAAGGCAGAATAAATAAAATAAATAAATAAAAGGAAAAAAAAACACGAGAAAGGGGAAAAAGAATGGAGAAGGAAAACAGTATGCTTCAATTTGCATTCAGTTTCCACAGTTCTTTCTCTGGATATGGATGGCATTTTCCATCCCAAGTTTATTGGAATTGTCTTAGATCACTGTATTGGTGAGAAGAGCTAAGTCTATTATATAATTGATCATCACGTAATTTTTTTTAGTATGTATGATGTTCTCTTGGTTCTGCTCACTTCATTCAGCATCAGTTCATGTTGTCTCCCCAGGCATTTTATGAAATCTGTCTGCTCATCATTTCTTATGGCATTCTTATAATATTCTGTTACATTCATATACCATAACTTATTCAGCCATTCCCATCTACTCAATTTCCAATTTCTCACCACCAGAAAAAGAGATGCTACAAACATTCTTGCATGTTTCTCTCTCATAATGCCTTTTTAAAGTCACTACCTGAGACCCATCTTCTCCAAGAAGCTTTTCTTGTTCTCCATCCATTCCCTAACTCACCATGTCCTCAGGCTCTTGTTTAGAATCTTTCACCTTCCCAGTAATTTCCTAGATCAAAAAACTTTCCTTTGTTTCTATTCTCCTATAAATTCAGTTTCCCCCATTAGAATATATAAGTTCTTCCATAGAAGGACTATCTCAATTTAGTATTTATATCCTTAGTATTTATTACAAGGCTAAGCACACAGCAAACCCTTACTTAACAAAGGCTTTTTCATTCATCTCTTCATTCACTAAATTAAATTTATTTGAATTGATTGCTGATGGGGAGGGGTATAAGACAGAGTCAAAAGTCTCTAAGCTTTATTGTAATTCATATTTACTTACATGACACTTTAAGGTTTATAAAGTGCTTTGTAGGTAGTGCAAGTATTGTATGTAGTACAAATTCTAGTACTCTACTTTGCAAGTTCTGAGGTTTTGAATTTCCGAGAAGCTGAAGTGACTGACCCATGTCATATAACTACTAAGACTGGGAGCTAAACCCAAGGGGCACTCCTGGTGTCCTATCTCATGGTTATCTCCTAATAAATCTTTACTAACAAATTTGGGAAATTGCCACAACACAGATCAGGTCACACTGCCCCCAGGAACTGACAAATCTCAGAACATGGCTGATGGTCACACCCCCCAGGCCCAGTGGAATAGGCTAAAGTTAGGACCTCAGCTTTAAAGCCTAAGAACACTGTTATTCCAGCAGAAGGACTTTATTCTTCCATGGATATTATTTCAGCTGGCTCCCCTACCCCCAATATGGGCAAGACACAATTTCACTGAAATGGAGTCAATGCAAAGATTAATGAGTCGTGGCTGCTTTGGCTCTCAGATAAAGGTACTTCTAACAGACAAAAATGCACACTAACAGTACACCACACAGAGAATGGTTATCGACACAAACTCAAGCTGTCCAAGAGCCAGTCTGCATGAGGTGTCCCCTGCCTGCCTGACCTAGACACAATATTAATCATGAAGCAGCATGTGAAGCCAGATACCTTTTTCTTTCCATGCTTTTTGCCTTTTTAGACTTGCCAATGACAAATCACCATGCATCTTTTTTTTTAAATAAATCTTTATTGACATCTTTTGTTTTTACCTTGCTTAAATTTCCCCTTGTATTACATACTCACCTCTTCCCAGAAAGCCATCCTATATACTAAAAGTTCTTAATCTAAGAGGGGAGGAAGCATTTATCCTATGAAGTTCTTGGATAGATTTCAAAGGGCGTATGAACTTGGATGAGGATGAACTACATCTTTATTTTCACTAATCTTTATCCAAAATTTATCATTTGCTTCAATTTTTTATAAACTCTATTGTGAGAAGGGGTCCACAAACTTCATCAGACTGCCAAAGGGATCTATGACATAAGAAAGATAAAGAATGCCTGACGTACAACAAAGAATTTTATTTTATAAAAAAGGCAGAAAATCAGTAAAACATAAATACATTGGAAATATCTGATATTATATGGGATGTTCCATAGACATCCCCTTCCCCTTTTGCAAAGAAGTGAGAGGGGCTAAGCATATTCTTTGTAATTCTGAAAAATTCATTTTCAATTGCCTTGCGATGGTTCATCTTTCTTGTCATGAATTTCTATGGGCTTGATAATAACAGCATTTGGCCAGCTCCC